>ML281518.1:0-55951 GCA_005239495.1 Nicotiana undulata
ACTACTATTTTCATCGGCCCCCGAGTCACAGGCATGATTCGTGATCGGGGAGAATTTTACTTTCCATAGTCAGCACACGAGTCGCAGGTATGATTCGTGATAGTGGGTAGCTTATCATTATCGAGTCAGCACACGAGTCGCAGGTATGATTCGCGATCGTGGGGAGCTTATCACTATTAAGTCAGCGCACGGGTCGCAGGTATGATTGCGAACGTGTGGAGCTATATGACCGAGTCAGTCCTTATGACCCACCCTTATGACTTCGGCCGATAGTCTTGTCCGTGTCGGTTATATATATATATATATATACGCATTGCATTCATCCGCATTTGCATTGAGTTGGGATCGTACGAGGGTGAGTTGAGAAACAATACAGAGTACTGGGAAGTGAACAATTGAGAATAAAGATAAGACATTTCGGATAATGAGAAAGAGAACAAGTAATATAACTATGAATAGCTTACAAAGGAAGACTATGTTTGAGATCAGTTACTGATTGTTGCTTACATGTTCTTATACTTGATGTACTTTCTCATATGATTTATTGCTCAGCATGTATTTTATTTTATTATGTACTGGACCTTAGTGAGTATGTATTCTACCTCTCGTCACTACTCTTTACGAGTTTAGACGGGATACTCATTGGGTACATATGTGATTATATGTACTCATGCTGCACTTTCTTTCTTCTTCTTTTTTTCTACACTTGACTGTGCAGGTATTGAGGCTGGTTCGTCTGTCCGTCCGTCAGCTGATAGGTATTGATCGTGGCGTCGCTCCACACGGGGAGCTGTCTTCTTGGCGCTTTCCTGACAGCACCTCTGGAGCCTTCTAGTTTCATTTTGCTCAGTCTTTTGTCCAGACTACGGCTTGTATATTTTGTATGTGTATATTTCAGTTGTTGTATCTATGTAGCCGCCTGTTGACACTGTGACACTAGTCCTGGCACACTTTTTTTTTTTGTAGTTATGTCGGTAATTTGGGGTTGTATATATTGGGCCTAGTTGTGCCTCAGCTTCTTTCTACGGCCTTACCCCATATTGTTATTGTATTCCGCATTTTTATGGTTATTGTTGTTCGTTGGCTTGCCTAATCTCGCCGTTAGGCGCCATCACGACCTGGACCGGTTTTGGATCGTGACAATTTACTGGGTAGTTCTTGGGTTTCTTCCATTCCCTAATCTAGGCTAGAGAATGATGCCAAAAGTCTTGAGTCTTTTTTTTGTGTTTTTTTTCCAACTACTGTAGTCAGTTTATGGTTTCTAAAAAAAAATTCCACCCGATTCCAAATCCCACCACTTAAGAAGGTTTTTATCCTTGTACTGTACTAGTATTAAATATTTTAGTCCATAATTAGGTAGAATAGATAACATGGTATCTAGATATTTTGATTTCCTAAAAGGGTATTCAAAACTTCTGATATTTTGGCACGGGTAATGTTTCTAATCATTAGTTCTTTTACTTGTAGTTTAAACTTAAAAATTGCATGTTACTTGGACAGTGTGGGATGATATTTAAAACATGATTCCCAAACAAATTATTGAGCAGCCATATTAGGCACGCCAGGCTTTGGGCCACAATAGTTTCTATCAGGCCCGATTTAATAAAAACGAAAGTTGATCCATTTTCTCAATTTCTCTGTAACCCTTTTCCTTCACAATAATCTCCAAGATTAGAATATCATCGTGACTATGGGTATAGTTCCCGTTGTATATTCATGATACGTAAATCTCAATTCCGGTGTGCATTTCATGTGACTCGGCCATAATTTCAATAAACAATAAACATGTCGCAAATCGCGGGTGCATTTCATGTGGCGCAGTTCGCAACATGTACCAAAACAAACGAGTGCGCGACATCGTGACTTGTTTCAAAATAATTCCATAAATATCAAAAGCGGTTTATGTACATATCATGTAAGCTAAAAATACCTCTTTTAGATAAAAAATTTAAAACTTAGAGAATAATTGAGTATCGCCTCAAATAGGCATTTTTAACCGTCATGACCATAGTCATGACTATATAATCTACACTAGGGTGTGGAAACTCATGTCCCCGACTCTAACTTAAAATAATAATAAAAATCACATGTTGCAATTGCGGGTGCATTTCATGTGGCGCAGTTACAATGTGTCCACAAACAAACAAGTGCACGCCATCGTGACTTGTTTCAAGATAAATCCATAAATATTAATAGCGGCTAAAAGTTAAAAAGGCTAAATGTACAATAGGCTAAAATACGTAAATAATCAGATAACTTATGCCAAATATTAATAGTTAAGCGACCGTGCTAGAACCACGGAACTCAGGAATGCCTAACACCTTCTTCCGGGTTAACAGAATTCCTTACTTGGATTTCTAGTCGTAGACAACTTAAAACATAGTCTAAATTTCCTCGGTTTAGGATTTTAATAAACGGTGTCCCGGAACATCGTCAAAAATTCGGGTGGCGACTCTGAAAAATTAAATAAATAATCCCAAATTCGATTATGTCGCTTAAATTAGAAAAAAACTCCCTTATCCCACCCTTATCAGTGAAAAAGGAGGTGTTACAGCTCTGGCGACTCTGCTGGGGATTGGAACCCAGAATCTCTGGTTCAGGGTTCAAGAATTCGAGCTTATATAAATGTTATATTGGCTTTCATTATCTGAGTTTACGTGTTTAAACCTAATGTGCTAATTGCCGCTTTTTACCGCTTTGATATTATCTGAACTGCTTATAAACTGTGTTGAAACCCTTCTTCTCTCTCAGTCTTCTAAATCATCTTGGAAGTGTGCACTTCGTATGACTTCTTTTCTTTTAGAGTCATCCAAAATTTAGAATGAGGTACGGACAAGTTGCAAAGCCGGTGAAGCTTCTGTATTCCCGGTATGCTGCCCCGACCCCGGCTCGAGCTGTCCGCTCGGGTAAACCTTGTCCACTACAAAATCCCAGGATTTAAACCTAGTATAACATAGCCTCATGCCGGATCCTTAGTAGGAACGATTATTTGCATCACGTGCATTTGACTTAGGGGACTCAACACAGGGGTTGGGTGCGTCTAGGACAGGTGAACCCGAAATGAAAGACTATCTTGATACATTTTACCTGCTACGTGCATTATTTTGTTTCGGCTTGCATGTTGGCCGCTTCTAGAATAAGAAAGAAAATAAAAAAAAAGGAAAAAAAAAAAAAACAAGAGTGCGAGGTAGTTATTCGAAATATGCATGTTTCCCCAGTTCCTTCAAAATTGGCAGAACTACGCGGGTTTGATTCTCACCGGATGTGAGATACGCACGCAAACCTCATCGGTTCCAGCCCTCACTTTTAAAAAATCCAAAAATATTTTTCTTTCCTTCCTCCTTTAGAAAAGTCTTTCTTTGAGACCCCCAATTTTCAAAAATCCAAAAATATTTTGCTTTATTTCTTTCTGTAGAAAAGTCTTTTTGTGAGACCCTAATTTTCAAAAATCAAAAGAAAAACTCCTTTTTAGAAGTCTTTCTTTAGAAAATTCCAAATAATAAAAATTTAAAAGAAAAAAATATTTTCTTTCATTCGAAAAGAAAATCAAATCAAAATCCAAAAATATTTTCTACATTTTTTTAAAAGTCTTTTCCCAAAAATTCAAAAACAAATCAAATAAAAAATCCAAAAAGATTTTCATTCTTCTTTCGAAAATTCAAAATGAAAGTCCAAAAAATCAAAAAATAATTCCTCTCTTCTTTAGAAGTTTTTCTTTTGAAATTCCAAAAAAAAAAGAAGCAAAATAAAAAAATAAAAATCTTTCTTCTTTAAAAGTCTTTTCCTTTCGAAAACCCTAAAAAAATAAATCTAAATCCAAAAATATTTTCTTTCTTCTTTTTAAGTCTTTGTTTCGAAAAGAAAACACAAAAAAAAAATTCAAAATCCGAAAAAGAGTTAGTATTCACTTTATTTCGTATCTTCCCGAACTACGCAAGATCTGATTCTTGCGGCGTCATGATACGTAGGCAATCCCCATAGGATTCGATCATAACCATAATAAAAAAAATTAAAAAGAGTGAGAGAAAAAGAAAAAAAATGTGATAATAATAAGGACCGAATAAGTCAATTCTAACGTGTCTTTTGTTTTGAATTGTGAAGATAGTTTGAGGTGGTCGGTTTGTGGTAAGTTGTCAACACAAAATCCAAGGGAAAAAATGACAAGTGACATTGAAGCTATTACTAGAAGTCATGAGACTCAGGGTTAGAGGGTTCAACAAGAGTCTACTGTGGTTGAGGAAAATAGAGTTCTGAAACAGAAAATGGCTGAAATGTGTCAAGCATGGGCTAATGGCCAAAGACCGCCCTTTTCTTCTCATGGTTTCCCAGAGTTCACACCCATCTCGACTATTGCCATTCCGGTCTCATTGCCTGAGCAATCATATCCACCCAGGTTCAGTCCATATCCCAACTGCACAAGTACAGTTGGAACTTCTGTTGCGTGTTCGCAAAGTGTGCCATTGACAACCAATCAGACAACCGCTGTTGTACGCCTGTCTTCACTGTCCCACAACCAACAGTGGTACAGAGGAAAACTCATGAGTCACAATTTGCTACCCATCAAGAACAATACCACTCTTCTGAGTACCGTTCGTACCTATTTGATCTTCCTGCAAAAATTGAGAAGCCTGCCCAAAAGATGGCACGGGAAGAAATGGCCCAAAGACTGGAAATCTTAGAACAACAGTTGAAAAACATGCAAGGGTTGGCCGGTCATAAGAATACTACTTTCAAGGATCTATGTATGTTCCCCGATGTCCACTTGCCACCTTGTTTCAAGACTCCCAAATTTGAAAAGTGTGATGGATATGAAGACCCCATAGCCCACATGAAAAGGTATTGCAATCAGCTAAGAGGTGCAGGAAGAAATGAAGAATTGCTAATGGTTTATTTTGGGGAAAGCCTTACGGGGGTAGCCTCTGAATGGTTTACTGATCAAGACACATCTTAGTGGTATGTTGGGATGACATGGCCCAGGCTTTTGTCAAACAGTTCCAATACAACATCGACATCTTCCCAGACCGCAATTCCCTTTCCAACCTGAAGAAGAAACCAACTGAAAGTTTCAGGGAATATGCCATTAAATGGAGAGAGCAAGCAGCTAAAGTTAAGCCACCCATGGATTACCACGAGCTAATCACTGTCATCCTTCAGGCTCAAGAGCCAGATTATTTTCAAAACATGATGTCCACAGTTGGAAAATCCTTCTCAGAAGCAATCAAAATGGGAGAAATGGTTGAGAATGGTCTTAAGATAGGCAAAATTATAAGCCAAGCAGTTCTCAAAGCCGCAACTCAGGCTGTCCAAATTGAATCTGGTAATTTTAGTGACATGAATGAGAAAGATGAATAAATCATCATCAGGGTTGAGAAGAGGTCCTAGGAGAACATCTCGAAGGTATGACCAGCCTCGTCTGTTTTCCGATGATTCCCCTGAGCAATCATATCCACCTCAGAACCCACAATACTCTTTTGCTCCACCTGAGTATGTTGTCCAGCCACCAAGACACCCCAGAAGGCGAGCATCACAAAATATCCACCAGCCTCCACAGAATTTCCAAGTGCCCTATAACCCACATCCAAGCAATGGTTATAGAGGAGAACAAAGGTTGAAAGATAATTTTACACCAATAGGAGTGTAACGACCCGGCCTGTCGTTACGTAGAACCTGCATTATAATTACTATTATTGACTTGTTATAGGTTGGGTATACTGTTATTGATGTGTTGAAGTTGGTAGGCTTGAAATCAGAAGGGTTGTATTGAGAGTTTAGTCATTCAGTCTTTAAAAATAGCCTTAAAGTTGGAAAAGTCAAGTGAGAGTTGACTTATTGGTAAACAGCCTCGGAATGCGGATTATATGGCTCGGATAGCTTCGTTAGGAGATTTGGGACCTAGAAGTGTGTTCAGAATAATTTTGTGATGTCCGGTGTAGAATTAGGCTTGAATTGGCGAAAGTTAGTTTTTGGCGATTTTCGGTCGTCAGTGGAAAATAGGCTATCGAGGTCGGAATGAAATTTTGACAGTTGCAGCAGGTTTGTAATGGCATTTTGGATATGTCTGCAAAATTTCACTTCAATCGGAGTTGTTTTGGATAGTTTCGGCATCATTGGTGGATTTTAGAGATTTCAAAGTTCTTAGGCTTGAATCCGATGTGATTTTGGTGCTTTGATGTTATTTTTATTGTTTTGAGAGTGCAACTAAGTTTGAATGATCATATATGACGAGTTGGTATAATTGGTTGAGGTCTCGAGGGGCTCCAGATTGATTTCGGGTTATTAACGGACTCATTTAGGCTTGAATAAATTGTTGGTTTTCTGGTTTTTGCACAGCAGGAACTCCTTCACTGCGATCGCGTGAGGAGAGTCGCGATCGCATAGCGCATATGGAGAAGGGGAAGAATTTACTCTCTGAGATTGCATAAGCGTGTTTGCGATCGCAGAGGTTGAGCAGTGGGATCGCTTGGACTTGATCGCGATCGCGTAGGGTTAGTAAGGCGCGTGGGGGTGAGGTCAAATGGTCTTCGCGATCGCATGCGTCTGGTTGCGATCGCGTGGGGTTGAACTGCTGTGAAGCGCGGTCGCGTGGCTTATGCCGCGATCGCAGTGAGTAAAATGGGGGCCAGGGGATTTTGTTCTTCGCGATCGCGTGAGGACTTCCGCGATCGCAGTGAATAAATAACTGGGCAGTTATAAAATAAACCCTCCGCGACCATTACCCCTTTTTACACCATTTTTGAACGGGAAGAAGCTTTTGAGGCAATTTCAAAGAGGGAAAATCATCGTTCTTCATAGAGGTAAGTATTTTGGACTTTAAAACTTGATTATAGGTGATTAAGGAACATAATCACAGTGTTTAATTCATGGAAATCAGTAGAAAAATGTGGGGTTAGGGCTTGAGATTATGAGACCTTTAGGGATCGATTTGAGTGGTCAAAACGAACTCTGATTTTAGCGTTCTTCATATGTACGGACTTGTGAGATGACGAAGAATATTTTGGTATAAAAATTTCTGAGTTCCGAGACGCGGGCTCGGGGGTCGGGTCTTGACCGATTTCGGATTTTGAGCTAAAATTGATATTTTTTAATTGGAGTTCATTCCTTAAGCATAATTTGATGATAAAAATCTGAACTTGGTAGATTTGGAGCACTCGGGAATTGATTCGAGAGGCAAGCGTATTGCGGAATAGTTTCCGGGCTAGTTTGAGGTAAGTAATGTCTTTAAATCCTCTCCTAAGGGTATGAAACCCCGGATTCTGCACCTTTTCACGGGTTTTGGAATGCAAAGGTTGAAACTTTGGAGATATATTCCTTACTTAGGCAACTATTGAGTTGCGAAACCGATATTTAAAGCCTATGCTTAATAGTACTGATATATATATCTGATATGTTTTGGGCTGTAAGCCATGTTTGGGGCCTAGTGCCGATTTGTTTACCCCTTGAGGGATGTTTTACTATTATCCTCACCAATATGTTATGATTTTTACTGAGTCTTTTCTTGATAAATTGTTTTGACACTCAGAGTATTGTGATACTATTTATTGAAAATGAAACACTATTTTTGGGTCGAGAACCCGGTATATTTATGGCTAGAAGGGCATGTTGAGAGTGTCTGACTGAGTGAGGTTGCGGGCCAATATTGTGAGGATGATATGATATGAGTGAGGCTACGGGCCTATATTGTGTGTGATTTATGCCATGTTGTGGCTTATTATAGTGCTTGGGCTGTAAGGGCCCCTTCGGAGTCTGTACACACCCCCAGTGAGCGCAGGTACCTAATGAGTGATGCCCGCGGGGCTTATGATGAGTGATTGTGTGGTTGCTTGATGGGCAGAGTGACTGTGAGGTTGCCTGATGGGAAGAGTGACTTTGAGGTTGCTTGATGGGCAGAGTGACTGGGAGGTTGCTTGATGGGCAGAGTGATTGTGAAGTTGCCTGATGGGCTAATAATGATAGAAATTGTTACAAGAAATGATTATGGCCCGAGGGGCAGATTTATGATGATTTTTACTGAGTTTTTGAATTATGATTTACTTTGATTTTAAAACTGGCTTCTATTGAGAGTTTTACTGAGATATATTGAAATTATACTTGTTTCAAAGGATTTTTGGAAATTGGTTTTCGAACTTATGTAGTTGATGAATATTTTATGGTGAATTGGTGTATCTGTGTTGTGTGTTTTATATTCTTAGACTATGATTTATTTTCATTACTACTCAGTTGGCGTACTCATAAAGACTCCCTGTGCCTCTGTGCACAGATTCAGGTACCGATTTTGAGCAGTAGCTGCCTTGTTCGTTAGCAGTATCTTTACGGGATTTCGAGGTAGCTGTCCAGCGTCCACAACTTCTCTATTTCCCTTCGTTATTCAGTTTAGCATTTCATTCCTAGACTTTATTTAAGACATTAGTACAGTTGGTTTTATTTCGTAGATGCTCGTGACCATGTTGACTCCAGTCTTGGAAGGTTTTGTTTAGAGTTGTTTAGACTATTATTGGGACACTAAAACTTAATGAAATTTAGTTATTGCTATGTTTGTTGTTACTATTGAATTGTGAATTTTTATAATCGAACGAATAGGTAGTTATGTGATGGTTGGCTAGCCTAGTTCCACGATAGGCGCCATCACGACCTGTTAGGATTTGGGGTCGTGACAAGTTGGTAGCAGAGCTCTAGGTTACATAGGACTCAATGGTCATGAGCAGGTTTAGTAGAGTCTTGCGGATCGGTACGGAGACGTCTGTACTTATCTTCGAGAGGATGCAGAACTCTTAGGAAACATCTCTATTTTTCTTGAACTCTTTCGTGCCAATCTATTGATTCTTGAAATCTAAACTTACGTTATTTCATTCTCTCACAGATGGTGATGACACGCAATACCGATCAGGGTGACCAGACACCAGTGAAACCCACACGGGGTCAGGGTCGTGGTAGAGGTAGAGGACTAGCTTAGGCAGCAGCCAAGGTAGTACCACAGGATCCCCCTATCATTCAGGATCAGGTTCCCGCCGATGGTGCTCCAGCGGGACAGGCTCAGGCACCGGCAATGCCTATTGTTATTCCGGGTCTTTAGGAGACCCTGGCTCAGATATTGACAGTGTGTTCCAGTTTAGCTCAGGCAGTTGCTATGTCCACTACTGCCAATGCAGCTCAGACTGGGGGAGGCAATCAGACTCCAGCTGCCCGGACACCTGAGCAGGTTGTACGGGGTATTCAGACACCGGGAGAAGCCCCAGCTCAGTCGGTTTCCCCAATTCAGGACTATGTGATTCCAGCTATGCCAAAGGATGAGAAGCGTAGGCTGGAGAGGTTTAGCAGACTTAAGCCTCCGACTTTCAGCGGCACAGAGGGTGACTATGCCCAAGGTTTTCTGGATAAATGCTAGAGGATATTGTGTACTGCGGGTATTTTGGAGACCAGTGGGATCTCGTTTGCTACATTTCAGTTTACTGGTGCTGCTTTTACTTGGTGGGAGTCATTCGAGAGGCGTAGGCCGGTTGGTTCATCACCACTCACATGGCAGCAATTCTCCACGATCTTTTTGGATAAGTATGTTCCTCAGTCCCACAGAGAAAAGCAGCGCAGTCAGTTTGAATAGTTGCAGTTGTCAGTTACTCAGTACGAGATGAGGTTTTTCGAGTTGACTAGACATGCTTCTGAGATTGTCCCTACTGACAAGGAAAGGATTAGGAGGTTTGTAGATGGTCTTACTTATCAGCTTCGGATCTTGATGACTAGAGAGAGAGTGTTTGGAGCTACATTTGAGCAGGTTGTTGACATTGCTCGGGATATTGAGTCGGTTCGTAGGCAGGATCGTGAGGAGAGAGAGGTCAAGAGGCCTCGGGGAGCAGGTAACTTCAGTGGTGCCCCTTCTAGAGGGCAGTTTTAGCACAGCAGAGGTCGTCCATTTAGACCTCCACAGCCAGTTCGCCCAGCTTATAGTGGTGTATCTTCGGGGTAGGGTCCTCGCAATTCTCATCAGGGACGTTCATATTTTAGTGCCCTTCTAGCTCAGAGCTCCACTCGAGCATCATCTTATCAGGATTCTTCTATGCATGGTCCGTCCGGTGGTTATCATGGTGGTAGGGGTTCTCGTCAGTTTTCACCTCCAGCTCCAGGTAGTTTTTATGAGTGTGGAGAGTTCGGGCATGAGTGGAGGCAGTGTCCCCGTCGTCCTAGTAGTTCATCTCAGCAGAGGGTTCAGCCCCAGTCACTTCACCACCTACTCAGGCAGCTAGGGGAGGTGGTCAGGCAGCTAGAGGTCGCCCTAGAGAGAGAGGTCGAACATAGGGAGGCCAACCACGTATTTATGCACTTCCAGCTAGGCCTGATGCTATGGCGTCGGATGCGGTGATTACAAGTACTATTTCAGTTTGTCCCAGTGATGCTTTGGCTTTATTTGACCCTGGTTCCACGTACTCTTACGTCTCATCCTATTTTGCTCATTTTCTGAATATGCCCCGTGAGTCTTTAGTTACGTCTGTTCATGTTTCGACTCCGGTGGGCGATACTATTATTGTGGACCGCTTGTTCCGGTAGTGTCTTATATCTATTGGGGATCTGGAGACCCGATTGGACTTAATGTTACTCAGTATGGTTGATTTTGACGTAATTCTGGGCATGGATTGGTTATCCCCATGTCATGCGATTCTTGATTGTCACGCTAAGACCGTTACCTTAGCTATGTCCGGAGTTTCGAGAGTTGAGTGGAGAGGGTCTATAGAGCATGTGCCTAGCAGAGTGATTTCTTATTTAAAGGCTCAGCGTATGGTTGAGAAAGGGTGTGAATCTTATCTTGCTTTTGTGAGGGATGTTATTAGTGAGACTCCATCGATTGATTATGTTCCTATGGTCCGTGATTTTTTGGATGTATTCCCTGCAGACCTGCCAGGCATGCCACCTGATAGAGATATTGATTTTGGTATTAACTTGGTGCCCGACACTCAGCCTATCTCTATTCCACCTTACTGCATGGCACCAGCGGAGTTGAAAGAATTGAAAGAGCAGCTTTAAGAGCTCTTAGATAAGGGGTTCATTCGTCCTAGTGTGTCACCTTGGGGTGCACCGGTGTTGTTTGTGAAAAAAGAAAAATGGCTCCATGCGTATGTGTATTGATTATAGGCAGCTGAATAAGGTTACGATGAAGAATCATTATCTTTTGCCCCGTATTGAGGACTTATTTGATCAGCTTCAGGGAGCTAAGGTGTTCTCTAAGATCGACTTGAGGTCGGGGTATCATCAGCTGAAGATTCGGGGTTCTGACATTCCGAAGACTGCTTTTAGGACCAGATATGGTCATTATGAATTTCTGGTTATGTCATTTGGGTTGACCAATGCCCCATCCACGTTCATGCAACTGATGAATAGTGTGTTTCAGCCTTACCTTGATTCGTTCGTCATTGTGTTCATTGATGACATCCTGGTTTATTCTCGTAGCTCAGAAGAGCATGCTCAGCACTTGAGGATTGTATTACAGAGGTTGAGAGAAGAGAAGCTTTATGCAAAATTCTCCAAGTGCGAGTTTTCGCTTGGTTCAGTAGCTTTCTTGGGGCACGTGGTGTCTAGTGAGGGTATTCAGGTTGATCCGAAGAAGATTGAGGCGGTGCAGAGTTGGCCCAGACCGTCCTCAGCTACGGAGATCAGGAGTTTCCTTGGTCTGGCAGGATATTACCGTCGCTTTGTGGAAGGATTCTCTTATATTGCTTCACCATTGACTAGATTGACCCAGAAGGGTGTCCCATTCAGATGGTCTGATGAGTGTGAAGAGAGCTTTCAGAAGCTCAAGTCAGCATTGACTACAACTCCGATTTTGGTTTTGCCTACTGGTTCGAGTACTTACACAGTCTATTGTGATTCTTCTAGAGTTGGCTTGGTAGTGGTATTCATTTAGGATGGTAGGGTGATTGCCTACGCGTCTAGGCAGTTGAAGGTGCACGAGAAGAATTACCCAGTGCACAATCTTGAGTTAGTTGCCATTGTCCATGCCTTAAATATTTGGCGGCATTACTTGTATGGGGTGCAGTGTGAGATTTTCACTGACCATCGTAGCTTGCAGTATCTGCTGAGGCAGAAGGATTTGAATTTGCGGCAGAGGAGATGGTTAGAGCTTCTCAAGGATTATGACCTTACTATTTTGTATCATCCGGGGAAGGCCAATGTAGTGGCCGATGCCTTGAGTCACAGAGCCGAGAGTTTGGGGAGTCTAGCATACCTTTCAGTAGCAGAGCGACCTTTAGCACTTGATGTTCAGGCTTTAGCAGGTCATTCAGTGAGATTGGATTTGTCAGACCCTCCGCGGGTATTAGCTAGCATGGCTTCCCGGTCTTCTCTCTATGATCAGATTAAAGCTTGCCAGTATGATGACTGACACTTGTTAGTTCTTCAGGATAGAGTCTGTAGAGGTGATTCCAGAGATGTGACTATTGGTGATAACGGTGTTTTGAGGATGCAGGGCCGTATTTGCATGCCCAATGTGGAAGGGATTCGAGAGTTGATATTAGCATAGGCCCACAGCTCGCGGTATTCTATTCATCCGGGTGCCGTGAAGATGTATCAGGATTTGAGACAGCAGTATTGGTGGAGGCGGATGAAGAGAGATATTGTTGAGTATGTAGCACGGTGTCTCAACTTCCAGCAGGTCAAGTATGAGCACCAGAGACCAGGTGGATTACTTCAGAGGTTAGATATTCCAGAGTGGAAGTGGAGCGAATCACTATGGACTTTGTAGTTGGGCTTGCACGGACTTCGAAGGGTTTTGATGCTATTTGGGTCATTGTGGATAGATTGACCAAGCCCGCGCACTTCATTCCTGTCAGCACTACTTATACTTCAGAGAGGTTAGCTGTATTTACATTAAGGAGATTGTCCGGTTGCACCGGTTTCTATCATTTCTGACAGAGGTACTCAATTCACATCTCAGTTTTGGAGGGCCGTACAGAAAGGTATGGGTACTGATGTTGAGTTGAGCACTGCATTTCATTCTCAGACCGACGGGCAGTCGAAACGGACTATTCAGATTTTGGAGTATATGTTACGGGCTTGTGTGATTGATTTTGGTGGTTCATAGGATCAGTTTCTGCCACTAGCGGAGTTTGCATATAATAACAGCTACCAGTCTAGTATTCAGATGGCCCCGTATGAGGCTTTATATGGTAGGAGGTGTAGATCTCAGGTTGGTTGGTTCGAGCCTGGGGAGGCCAGGCTATTGGGCACAGATTTGATTCAGGATGCGTTGGAGAAGGCGAAGTTGATTCAAGAGAGACTTTGCACTGTGCAATCTAGGCGAAAAAGTTATGTGGTCCGGAAGGTCCGGGATGTGTCATTTATGGTAGGTGACAAGGTACTGTTGAAGGTATCACCTATGTAGGGTGTTATGAGGTTCGGGAAGAGAGGAATGCTGAGTCCTCGGTTTATTGGTCCTTTTGAGGTACTTCAGAAGGTTGGAGAGGTGGCTTATAGACTTGCCTTGCCACCCAACTTGTCGAGTGTTCATCCGGTATTTCATGTGTCGATGCTCAGGAAATATGTTGGTGACCTGTCTCATGTGCTAGATTTTAGCACAGTTCAGCTCGAGGGTGATATGTCATACGAGGTAGAGCCAGTAGCAAATTTGGCTCGCGAGGTCAGAAAGTTGAGGTCCAAGGATATCGCTTCAATAAAGGTACAGTGGAGAGGTCAGTCAGTGGAGGAGGCTACTTGGGAGACCAAGCGGGAGATGCAGAGAAAATATCCTCACTTGTTTGAGACTCCAGGTATGGTTCTAGACCCGTTCGAGGATGAACGTTTGTTTAAGACGGGAAGAATGTAACGACCCGGCCTGTCGTTACGTAGAACCTGCATTATAATTACTATTATTGACTTGTTATAGGTTGGGTATACTGTTATTGATGTGTTGGAGTTGGTAGGCTTGAAATCAGAATGGTTGTAGTGAGAGTTAGTCATTCAGTCTTTAAAAATAGCCTTAAAGTTGGAAAAGTCAAGTGAGAGTTGAATTATTGGTAAACGACCTCGGAATGCGGATTTTATGGCTTGGATAGCTTTGTTAGGCGATTTGGGACCTAGGAGTGTGTTTAGAATAATTTTGTGATGTCCGGTGTAGAATTAGGCTTGAATTTGCGAAAGTTAGTTTTTTGGCGATTTCTGGTCGTCAGTGAAAAATAGGCTACCGGGTCAGAATGGAATTCCGACAACTGGAACAGGTTGGTAATGTCATTTTGGATATGTCTGCAAAATTTGAGTTCAATCAAAGTTGTTTTGGATAGTTTCGGCATCGTTGGTGGATTTTAGAGATTTCAAAGTTCTTAGGCTTGAATCCGATGTGATTTTGGTGTTTTGATGTTATTTTTAGTGTTTTGAGAGTGAAACTAAGTTTGAATATTCATATATGACGAGTTGGTATAATTGGTTGAGGTCCCGAGGGGCGCGGGATTGATTTCGGGTGATTAACGGACTCATTTAGGCTTGAATAAATTGCTGGTTTTCTTGTTTTTGCACAGCAGGAATTCTTTCACTGCGATCGCGTGAGGAGAGTTGCGATCGCGTAGTGCATATGGAGAGGGGGCAGAATTTACTCTCTGCGATCGCATAAGTGCGTTTGCGATTGCATAGGTTGGGCAGGTTGAGCAGTGCGATCGCGTGAACTTGATCGCGATCGCGTAGGGTTAGTCATGCGCGTGGGGGTGAGGTCAAATGGTCTTCGCGATCGCGTGCGTTTGGTTGCGATCGCGTGGGGTTG
Organism: Nicotiana undulata; assembly: GCA_005239495.1. NCBI lineage: Eukaryota > Viridiplantae > Streptophyta > Magnoliopsida > Solanales > Solanaceae > Nicotiana > Nicotiana undulata. The sequence goes on from ML281518.1 coordinate 14,732, forward strand.
AACTGCTGTGAAGCGCGGTTACGTGGCTTATGCCGCGATCGGAGTGAGTAAAATGGGGGCCAGGGAATTTTGTTCTTCGCGATCGCGTGAGGACTTCCTCGATCGCAGTGAATAAATAACTAGGCAGTTATAAAATAAACCCTCCGCGACCATTACTCCTTTTTACACCATTTTTGAACGGGAAGAAGCTTTTGAGGCGATTTCAAAGAGGGAAAATCATCGTTCTTCATAGAGGTAAGTATTTTGGACCTTAAAACTTGATTATAGGTGATAAAGGAACATAATCACAGTGTTTAATTCATGGAAATCAGTAGAAAAAGGTGGGGTTAGGGCTTGAGATTATGAGACCTTTAGGGGTCGATTTGAAGGGTCAAATGAACTCCGATTTTAGCGTACTTCATATGTACAGACTCGTGAGATGACAAAGAGCATTTTGGTATTAAACTTTCTGAGTTTCGAGATGCGGGCCCAGGGGTCGGGTTTTGACTGATTTCGGGTTTTGAGCTAAAATTAATATTTTTCAATTGGAATTCATTCCTTAAGCATAATTTGATGATAAAAAATTGAACTTGTTAGATTTGGAGCACTCGAGAATTGATTTGAGAGGCAAGTGTATTGCGGAATAGTTTCTGGGGTAGTTTGAGGTAAGTAATGTCTTTAAATCCTGTCCTGAGGGTATGAAACCCCAGACTCTGCACCCTTTCACGGGTTTTGGAATGCGAAGGTTGAAACTTTGGAGATATATTCCTTACTTAGGAAACTACTGAGTTGCGAAACCGATTTTTAAAGCTTATGCTTAATAGTACTGATATATATATATATATCTGATATGATTTGGGTTGTAAGCCATGATTGGGACCTAGTGCCGATTTGTTTACCCCTTGAGGGATGTTTTACTATTATCCTCACTGATATATTATGATTTTTACTCAGTCTTTTCTTGATAAATTATTTTGACACTCAGAGTATTTTGATACTATTTATTGAAAATGAAACACTATTTTTGGGTCGAGTACCCGGTATATTTATGGCCTGAAGGGCATATTGAGAGTGTTTGACTGAGTGAGGCTGCGGGCCAATATTGTGAGGATGATATGATATGAGTGAGGCTACGGGCCTATATTGTGTGTGATGTATGCCATACTGTGGCTTATTATAGCGCTTGGCTGTAGGAGCCCCTCCGGAGTTTGTACACACCCTCAGTGAGCGCAGGTACCTAATGAGTGACGCCCGTGGGGCATATGCTGAGTGATTGTGAGGTTGCCTGATGGGCAGAGTGACTGTGACGTTGCCTGATGGGCAGAGTGACTGTGAGGTTTCCTGATGGGCAGAGTGATTGTGAGGTTGCATGATGGGCTAATACTGAAAGAAATTGTTACGAGAAATGATTATGGCCCGAGGGGCAGATTTATGATGATTTTTACTGAGTTTTTGAACTATGATTTACTTTGATTTTCAAACTGGCTTCTATTGAGAGTTTTACTGAGATATATTGAAATTATACTTGTTTCAAAGGATTTTTGGAAATTGGTTTTCGAACTTATGTACTTGATGAATATTTTATGGTGAATTGGTGTATATGTGTTGTGTGTTTTATATTCTCAGACTGTGATTCATATTCATTACTACTGAGTTGGCGTACTCATAAAGACTCTCTGTGCCTCTGTGCACAGATTCAGGTACCGATTTGGAGCAGTAGCTGCCTTGTTCGTTAGCAGCAGCTTTACGGGATTTCGAGGTAGTTGTACAGCGTCCACAGCTTCTCCATTTCCCTTCCTTATTCAGTTTAGCATTTCATTCCTAGACTTTATTTAATACATTAGTAGAGTTGGTTTTATTTCGTAGATGCTCGTGACCATGTTGACTCCAGTCTTGGGAGGTTTTGTTTAGAGTTGTTTAGACTATTATTGGGACGCTAAAACTTAATAAAATTTAGTTATTGCTATGTTTACTATTACTATTGAATTGTGAATATTTATAATCGAACGAATGGGTATTTATGTGATGAATGGCTAGCCTAGTTCCACGATAGGCGTCATCATGACCTGTTAGGATTTGGGGTCGTGACAAGGAGAGTCATATGCAAGCTTGTTTGAGAAATTAAAGCATTATGTTATGATTGCACCTATTTCTCCAAATCATGTGGATCCACGTGCAAGAAGCTTTGACCCTTCTAAAAGGTGTGAATACCATTCCAATGCCCAGGGGCACGATTTTGAAAGCTGTAGAGATTTGAAAAGAGAAATAGAAAAGATGATACAGGAAAATCTGATTGTGATCCAAGACAGTGACACCCAAAATATCACGCAGAATCCTTTACCTGTATATGATGATGCACACTTTGTGGGGAAGATGCGTGGTGACGGGGAGTATGAGAATCCTCTCGAGAACTTGCTGACTGAAGTTAATGATTTTGAAATTGGAGAAGGCTCTGCTGATTCTGATGAGAAAATTTGTGGCTAAATATCAAGCTTAGCAATTGAAAAGTCATTCCCTCCTCACGAGGAAGGAATCTTGGTAGCTTGTTTTGATGTTTTTTCTGTTATCTGAGTTATTCCAGGGTTGTGATCCAGATATTATTTGTTTTATTGAGTCAAACCCTTCTATCCCTCTGTTCTGTTTGTGTGAGTCTTGTCGGTCTGTTTTGTTGTTATTTTCATTAGCCGGGTTATTTTAGGGTTGTAACTCGGATTTTAGGTTGTTTGTCTTATTTTTTACTCAACGAAATACGATTTGTCCTTTGTGTCATTCCATGATTAGTTCTTTTCCCTCTAGTTTTAGTGATATGACATGCATGCGGTAATTTTGGCTAGATCTTAAAAACTGACTTAGTCTTGAATGAGATAAGTGAGAAAGAGACACTTTTGAGGATGAATAAAGATTTGAGATACTTTGGAACTAAGGTCGAGTAAAATTCACCTTCAAATCATTGTGAAGATCGGGCTTGAGAATGTTTAATCAATTGAAGCTTGGTCGAAAGTTTGACATTAATGGATGAAAAAGTGTTTTCCGACCACGGCACACCAAGAAGATAGACATGTTCATCAACGCTATGATCGCAAAAGATAATATGTTTTGGCGTTCTCGAGGCTAGGAGACCCCTTTTCTTCTATTTAAACACTTTATACCATTCTCTACCCCGTTTGAGCTGGTGTCATTTTTCTTTGACCACCCTCTTTTGAAATCAACTTTAGAGTCAAAAGTCCAAAAACAAAAGAGTGAAAATGTAAAAAATGAAAATGAAAATAAATCCATGCCCCAAGAGTATAAACAGGGGCAACTCTTAGAAAGTTCAAATGAAAAAAGAGAGAAGAAAAGAACAGTCAAAGTCCATGCCCTCAGAAAATAAAAGTTGGGGCAATTTGTTTTGAAAAAAATAGAAAAGAGAAAAAGAATAGTCTGAGATCTATGCCCTAAAAAAGGAAGTTGGGGCAGTTTGTTTTGAGAAAAAAAGAGAAAGAAAGAAAAATGAAAAAAGAATGATGAGAAAAAGATAGAAAGATGAAAAAAATAGTTAGGTCAGTTGTTTGAACTACGTTAGACATAATTCCTTAAAGAAAAGGATACGTAGGCAGCCTTACACGGTTCGGTCCAACCAAAAAGAATTCAAAAAAAAATCCAGAAAAATCCCCAGTAGCTAAAATTGGGGCAGAAATTTTATTTCACTTTTAAAAGAGTCGATTCCAAGAGTTGTAAGTCTACAACACCTCAGTTTGAGTCTACTTTGAGCCTTCATGCCTTCCTTTCTTTCCAACTATATCCAAGAACCTTCCAAATAAAGACCTCATGTTCGGCCTTCAAGAATGCCAAGAAAAGCATGCAATGAGCAACAGTTTTCACACGATGTAGAACACTGTCAGTAGCTCACGCAAGAAAGCATGGAATGAGCAACAATTGCCACACGACATAGAACACTGTCAAGTTGCTCACAAAAGAAAAAAAAAGAAAAGAGAAAATGAGAAAATGAGAGAGTGTTACTAGTGAAAACCTTCACGGGCACTGTAAGGCGACGGTAAGTAGAGAAAAATAAATGAGAGAGACTTGTTGGTGAAAACCCCTCGGGGCACCACTAGTCGAAGGTGAGTCGTGAAACTGATGCAAAGGATTAGCACGAACAAGCCCAACTTCAAAGGTCATAAGAATGGTGAAAGGGAAGATTTGATCAGTTTGATAGATCGGCTATTAAGTCCAAAATGCATGTCAAGATCATTAAGGCTAGTAACCGCAAAATAAAAATAAAAAAAAAGAGAGAAAAAAAAGAACTCTTCCTTCTGTCCTTCCGACAGGGGCATTACTTGTTAATACTTATTTCTTTTCATCATTGTGTCATTCACTCTGAGTCAGTCCTTGTCAAAACAAGCAAGAAAGGATTTCAAAATCTGCTACCAGCTTTTCAGTTGCACAAAGCAAATTTGGCCAACACATTCAGTGGTTACAGTCAACATGCCTTGAGGGTTCATGAAAATGGTTTCCCCCCAAAAAGACTCTTGTAATCCGACTTGGCACAAGCAAAAATTACTGGTGATTCCCTCTGACAGACAAATTGCTCCAAAAAGCAAGAAAGTCATTCAAGATGTGAGAAAAGGTTTCCTAAGCAAAAATCTCCAGTTGGGATGTGATGACCCAAAAGGTCATCCTGTGCATATTTAGCTAAATCTGTGTTCTAAGTCCTCGAGAGCCTCCGTTAATCTCACCTCGATGTGCGTGCGCAGTCCGAGCGCGTAGCCAGAAAGCCTTTATGTGAAAAACTTGATAATAAGCTGAATTGGTAGTAATTAATTGAATACAGTTGACTTTGGTCAATATTTTTGGTAAACGGACCCGGACCCGTGATTTGACGGTCCCTGAGGGTCCGTACAAAAATATGGGACTTGGGCGTATGCCCGAAATCGAATTCCGAGGTCCCAAGTCCGAGAAATGAACTTTTAAAGAAACTTATTTTCTGAAAATGATAAAGACTTTTGAAAATGAATTTTGATGTGAAACCCATGTTACCGGGCCCGTATTATGGCTCCGGAGCCTGGAATAGGTTTAATATGGTTATTATGAGTTGTCTGTAAAATTTGGTAAGAAACGAACTTGGTTTGACGTGTTTCGGATAAAAAATGGAAAATTTGATAGTTTATGAACTTTGAGAAAATTCTATGGATTTTGGAGTTTAATTCATTATTTCTGATGTTATTTTGGTGGTTTAATTACATGAATAAGTTTTTAGGATGATTTTGAAGTCGTGTGTGTATTTGGTTTTGAGCCCCGAGGGCTCGGGTGAGTTTCGGGTAGGTGTGGGGGGGCTAAAAGGTTGAAAAATCTGGTGTAATTGCTGGTTTCTGGTGTCCAGGTAAATTACCCTATGCGAACGCACTCAAGGGGGTGCGAATGCACAAGGTAAAAGTGGGGTTTGGGGTCAGGGTCCAAATTGCTCTATGGGAACGCACCACATTGGGTGCGAACGCGGAGGGTATGTTAGAGAAAGCTATGTGAACGCACCACATTGGGTGCGAACGCGGAGGGTAGGATAGGCAAAGTTGTGCGAACGAGGGGTTAAGGGGTGCGAAAGCATAGGCTATTAGGGGGACCTGGGGGCTGGGTAGTGCCAGGCCTGTGCGAACGCGGCCAAGGGGTCGCGAACGCATAGTGTATTTTTGCCCAGTGATTTTAAGTGTCACGACCCAATATCTATGGGTCTTGATGGCGCCGGACACACTGTCAGGCAAGCTAACCCCTAAATTAGTTAAAATACCTTCCTGCTTAACGTTTTCGAAATCATGCCTTTTTCTGCATTTCATAACCAAATAATTTAAAATTCCCGTAAATTACATACGGCAGGAAATCAACTTAATATTATAAAAGAAATACCAACACATCCCCAGAACCCGGTGACACAAGTACATGAGCAATTTCTAAGTATTTATACAATTATACACTCTTGTCCAAGAAATAAATTGGACAAAGAAAATAGAGATGAAATGTAAATACATAGAAGGGAGACTCTGTCAGCTGCGGAACGCCTCCGGATGAATGCAGCCCGAGTAAGTCGCCAAATCAATCACTGTACTATGTAGGTACCTGTGCAACAAAGTGCACAGAAAGTGTAGCATGAGTACATAAACATATATGTACCTAGTGAGTATCCCGTCTAATCTCGAAGAAGTAGTGACGAGAGGTCAACTTGACACTCACTAAGGTCCAACAGTAATAGTATAAGACAGAATATAAGGAAAGGAGTAGACATGTAAACAATGTACAACAATTATGAAGGAAACACAGAGTTTCCAAATAAATACTAAAAACAATGACAACTTCCACTTTCTCTTTCCCCCAAAACATCTGTCAAATCATAAATCAGGAAACAGTACCACATAGTCATGCGTATAAAGGAGTAAGACAACCGTCCAGAGTCAGAAGGTTAGTACCTATGCACTTCCGGGGATCCACCGGCCCGTCCCATAAGTGCATTCTTACCATAAATCATATATGCGCACTGCCGAGGATCGAACGGCCCAAACCATAAGTGTGTCTCTCAGTGTAATCATATCATATCATAGTACAGTTCTCGTCCATGCACTGTCGGGGATCGACTGGCCCATCCCATAAGTGCATTTCTTAATTAATCATCTCTGTGCACTGCCGAGGATCGATCGGCTTGTCCCAAAAGTGCACTTATCAATCCGTCGTGGCGTACGGCCCGCTCCCATGAGAGTTTCTTTATTCGCCGTGGCGTACGGCCCGATCCCATAAGAGTAGAGGAAAACACACCACCGCTTGCGGAATGTAAATTGCGAAACGGTCACATGCACACATAATATTCTTTTCTTTTCACAATACTTTCCATAAGCAATTTCCTTTCATATTGTTTTCAATAAAACAATTCCTTTCATTTTATTTCCGTAAAACAATTCCTCTTATACTATTTAAAATCCATAAGTCTCAGAGAAACAAAAACCACATATAACAAGATCTCATAACATAACATATAAGTCAATACGAATAGAAAACAGAGCATGATGTGAGGCCTAACTACCCGGACATGACAATCATAGCCGCTACGTACAGACTCTCTTCACTTTGTACGCACGTAGCCCCCACAAACAATTACACACAGCACATAGAACACCTATGGGAGAAATTCCCTCTTACAGGATTAGAAAGGAGACTCGCCTCGTGTCGAATCTACCTCTCGTACCAAGAACACGCCCGCAACTCCGACTCTATACCCGAGGACTCTTAACTGGAGTAGGAAAAATCCGTATAATATTCTTGGAAAAGATTGCAATGTACCCCGTTATAATTGCAAAACCTCACTTTGACTTGAATTATTGAAGCCATGCGTTGCTTGGATACACACAGATGTAAATGAAATGACCCAAATAACATGAAGTACTATAGTATCCTATTTCTTCCTTCTCCTGTTGATGGTTTTCATGGCCTAAGAGCTTTATAAGAATGACAATGTTATTCAGAATACACTTGGTTTTGAGGTTCAGTTTGTTGTATGATGCTTAAGACCAATTTTTGAATCTAGTGTGGTTGTTGGACTGATGGTAACGTGAAATTGGATGTAAATAATAACATTAGTTATGACTTTTTAACACTATGACTTGTGGGCCCCACCTTTTAAGCCAACTAAANATTTTTGAATCTAGTGTGGTTGTTGGACTGATGGTAACGTGAAATTGAATGTAAATAATAACATTAGTTATGACTTTTTAACACTATGACTTGTGGGTCCCACCTTTTAAGCCAACTAAACATACTATTTTGACACCTTGAATTGTGACTTAATAGTCCCTTCTTGTTTAGTCCCTTGGCAGCCACGTTTTGGGCCTTTTTGGCCTTATCTCAATCACAATTATTTATTAATCTTATCCAAATATATCTTCAATTAATTAGGTAATGTCCCGTTACCCGGTAATTAATCAATTACCCAAAAATTTGAGAATTATTCCCACTTACTTCAAATATTACTCGCTTTTCACATACCTTATACGCCTTACTATTATGGTCATGTGGTACCTTGTATGGTACTAGTCCACACACACCGAGTATTTTAGCTTGAGCCGTATTTTATTCCAAATCGACCACCGTCAACAAAACTCGTTTTCTTTAATTTGTGTACCCTTTTATCCTTCATGACACTAAATTTTTCAGGCAAGTCATAAATAAGAAGTTGTTATGGGAAGTCTCATTTAGGGAAACGGGGTCCGATAACGCAAAACGACCGGTCGGGTCGTTACACTCTCCCCCACTTAAAATGACATCTGTCCTCGAACGTGCCAAGAACTGCTTTTGAGTTATTTGGAATCACTGCTTCACACCTCGTGCACCTGCCCGTGCGGCCACAACCCAGTTGAACGTATAAGCTTGATACAATCTGAAGATATCCTTTTTGCAGTGCGATAGAAACAACCCAATCAACTATGTACGGAAACATCACGCATCATATCTGTAGCACCATTGCAACTCCTCAAATTCCCGATTCATAACAAGCTCTTCGCGATGCGTAAGATTAAGTAAAAAGAACATAGGCATAAGCCTTAAGGGAATCAAATCGCACGATGAGGAATCAAGAAGGGAAGTACTCCTAACAACCCTGTAGTCTCTCGAAGATAAGTACAGACGTCTCCGTACCGATCCGCAAGACTCTACTAGACTCGCTCATGACTCGTAAAACCTAGGGGAACCTAGAGCTCTGATACTACGTTGTCACAACCCAAAATCTATAGGTCGTGATGGCGCCGGACACACTGTCAGGCAAGCCAACCCCTAAATTAGTTAAAATACCTTCCTGCTTAACGTTTTCAAAATCATGCCTTTTTCTGCATTTCATAACCAAATAATTTAAAATTCCCGTAAATTACATACGGCAGGAAATCAACTTAATATAATAAAAGAAATACCAACACATCCCAAAAACCCGGTGACACAAGTACATGAGCAATTTCTAAGCATTTATACAATTATACACTCTTGTCCAAGAAATAAATTGGACAAAGAAAACAAAGATAAAATGTAAATACATAGAAGGGAGACTCTGTCAGCTGCGGAACGCCTCTGGATGAATGCAGCCCGAGTAAGTCGCCAAATCAATCACTGTACTATGTAGGTACCTGTGCAACAAAGTGCACAGAAAGTGTAGCATGAGTACATAAACATATATGTACCCAGTGAGTATCCCGTCTAATCTCGAAGAAGTAGTGACGAGAGGTCGACTTGACACTCACTAAGGTCCAACAATAGTAGTATAAGACATAATATAAGGAAAGCAGTAGACATGTAAACAATGTACAAAAATTATGAAGGAAACACAGAGTTTCCAAATAAATACTGAAAACAATGACAACTTCCACTTTCTCTTTCCCCCAAAACATATGTCAAATAATAAATCAGGAAACAGTACCACATAGTCATGCGTACACAGGAGTAAGACAACCGGCCAGAGTCAGAAGGTTAGTACCTATGCACTGTCGGGGATCGACCGGCCCATTTCATAAGTGCATTCTTACCATAAATCATATTTGCGAACTGCCGAGGATCGAACGGCCCGAACCATAAGTGTGTCTCTCAGTGTAATCATATCATATCATAGTACAGTTCTCGTCCATGCACTGCCGGGGATGGACCGGCCCATCCCATAAGTGCATTTCTTAATTAATCATCTCTGTGCACTGCCGAGGATCGATCGGCCCGTCCTAAAAGTGCACTTATCAATCCGCCGTGGCGTACGGACCGCTCCCATGAGAGTTTCTTTATCCGCCGTGGCGTACGGCCCGATCCCATAAGAGTAGAGGAAAACACACCCCCGCTTGCGGAATGTAAATTGCGAAGCGGTCACATGCACACATAATATTCTTTTCTTTTCACAATACTTTCCATAAGCAATTTCCTTTCATATTGTTTTCAATAAAACAATTCCTTTCATTTTATTTCCGTAAAACAATTCCTCTTATACTGTTTAAAATCCATAAGTCTCAGAGAAACAAAAACCACAAATAACAAGATCTCATAACATAACATATAAGTCAATACGAGTAGAAAACAGAGCATGATGTGGGGCCTAACTACCCAGACATGACAATCATAGCCGCTACGTACGGACTCTCTTAACTTTGTACGCACGTAGCCCCCACAAACAATTACACACAGCACATAGAACACCTATGGGGGAAATTCCCTCTTACAAGGTTAGAAAGGAGACTCACCTCGTGTCGAATCTACCTCTCATAGCAAGAACACGCCCGCAACTCCGACTCTATACCCGAGGACTCGTAACTGGAGTAGAAAAAATCCGTATAATATTCTTGGAAAAGATTGCACCGTACCCCGTTATAATTGCAAAACTTCACTTTGACTTGAATTATTGAAGCCATGCGTTGCTTGGATACACACAGATGTAAATGAAATGACCCAAATAATATGATGTACTATAGTATCGTCTTTCTTCCTTCTCTTGTTGATGGTTTTCATGGCCTAAGAGCTTTATAAGAATGACAATGTTATTCAGAATACACTTGGTTTTGAGGTTCAGTTTGTTGTATGATGCTTAAGACCAATTTTTGAATCTAGTGTGGTTGTTGGACTGATGGTAACGTGAAATTGGATGTAAATAATAACATTAGTTATGACTTTTTAACACTATGACTTGTGGGTCCCACCTTTTAAGCCAACTAAACATACTATTTTGACACCTTGAATTGTGACTTAATAGTCACTTCTTGCTTAGTCCCTTGGTAGCCACATTTTGGGCCCTTTTGGTCTTATCTCAATCACAATTATTTATCAATCTTATCCAAATATATCTTCAATTAATTAGGTAATGTCCCGTTACCCGGTAATTAATCAATTACCCGAAAATTTGAGAATTATTCCCACATAATTCAAATATTACTCGCTTTTCACATACCTTATACGCCTTACTATTATGGTCATGTGGTACCTTGTATGGTACTAGTCCACACATACCGAGTATTTTATCTTGAGCCGTATTTTATTCCAAATCGGCCACCGTCAACAAAATTCGTTTTCTTTAATTTGTGTACCCTTTTATCCTTCATTACACTAAATTTTTCAGGCAAGTCATAAATAAGAAGCTGTTATGGGAAGTCTCATTTAGGGAAACGGGGTCCGATAACGCAAAACGACTGGTCTGGTCGTTACATTAAGTGTCAAAAACAGACTTCATTACGGGATTTTCACCATATTTTCATAACTCTTCTTCTTCCCCAACCCACCTAAGCGACTTTTGAAGAACTTTTCCTCCATATCTCCATAGGTAAGTGTTCGTAACATCGTTTCCTCTTATTTTCATCAATCAAACACTAGAATCTAGGCCTAAAATCCTAAAATCAAGGTAGAAATTAGGGGTTTTGGGTAGAGTTAGGTTTTTTGGAATTTTGGGTAATTCAACCTCAATTTGGGGCCGGATTTCAAAACAACTTATATATTTGAACTCGTGGGGGTAAGGGTAATTGGGTTTTGGTCCGAGTCTCGCGTTTGGACTAAGCGATCCCGGGGTCGAATTTTGATATTTTTGGAAGAATGGTAGGAATTATATATTTAGGCTATGGGATTGTATTAATGAGTCAATATTGATATCATTAAATTTATTATGATTAGATATTATCGTTTCAGAGTCGGATTCGAGAGGGAAGGCGGTATTAGAGGCTAGAATTGCATTTTTGGACCGAGGTAAGTGTCTTGCCTAACTTCGGTGAGGGACTAGGTATTGTGCCCTATGTGCTATGTGTTTTATCATGTTCAATGCATAGGTGAGGTGACGAGTACCTATGCATTGTGTGTCAAGTATGCCCGTGAGTCCGTTTTGCCTAATTATTTGTTATTACCTCAATGATTATTGTGTTATGAAGTAGTTCAATTGGAAAATTGTTAAACTGTGGAGACTACATGATTGAGAATTGTGTTGTGATGTCCTAATGAAGTACCCAGTCCTTTAAGTTATTTACTCGTAAGGAATTGGTTATAGCTGAGACCCTTGTCGGGAAAATGTGTTTGACTTTGGTTGTTATTCCCGTATCGGGTGGTTGTGAATTGAATTTCGGTAATTGATTTCCTTACCAAGTTTGTGATTTGTTGTTGATATTACTTGGGTGAGGAAGAGAGTAAATCACGAAGGGTGATTCCGTGCCATTCATTCATTATTTATTTATCGCAATGTGAGGAAGAGAGTAAAGCACGAAGGGTGATGCCGTGACATTCATTCATATCATTCCTTTATTTATATTTGCACAGTGAGGAAGAGATTAAAGCACGAAGGGTGATGTCGTTCCATTCATTTCATTTATTATTGCAAACTTTTCATATATATTTACCTGTTGTATAGTGAGAACGAGAGTAAGGCACGAAGGGTGATGTCGTGCCATTCATTTATTTGTTTATTTATTGTATTCAACATCTCATTTTGCTGATTACCTGTTGCCTCTTACTTGTCCCTGTATCCCTTGCTTATCTGTTAAATAATTGTCACTTCCTTGCTATATTTTTGGTAGAACTGTACATGTAGTTTATCATCGTCGTGTCTAGCCTCGCCACTACTTCGGTCGGGGTTAGGCTCGACACTTGCTTAGTACATGGGGTCGGTTGTACTGATGCTACACCTGCACTTCTCTATGTTGTGCAGATCCCGCAGCCGGACCCGGTGGACACTGATTGAGGGAGCATCCTCCATTTTTGAGATTACAAGGTAGACCCGCAGACGTTCGTGGGCCTTGGCGTCTCCTCTATCCTTATCTTTCTATTCTGTCTTATTTTTCTTAGTTCTAAGACAGTTTATGTATTATTTATTCAGACTTTGTATTTAGTAATCTCTTAGTCAGTTCGTGAGTTAGTGACTCCAGGTGTTGGGATATTGTAAATGAATCGTGTTATTGGTGTTTCAAGTTATTTTCAGAATTTATCTGCTTCCGCATTTGAAAAAGGAATATTAGATGCTCTACTTAAATTGTGTATTTTAATGTTAGTACGTTAATGAAATTGTATACGTTGGCTTGTCTAGCGGGTTCAACGTTAGACGCAGTCATGGCCCAATGGTGGGATCTTCGGGTCGTGACAAGTTGGTATCAGAGCTCTAGGTTGCTTAGGTCTCACAACTCACGGACAAACTTGGTAGAGTCTGAGGGATCGGTACAGAGACGTCTGTATTTATCCCTCAGAGGCTGCAAAGCTAGGATAACTCCACATTTCTTCATTCCTTGTCATGCGATATACATTCTGAGTAGTGATTGAGTTCCATTCTACTCTCTTGCAGATGGCGAGAACGCGTGCTTCCCTTGGTTCTGCTCAGCAGCCCGACACTCCTGCTACAGCTTCTACCAGAGGTTGAGGTCGAGGACGGGGCCGTGCTAGAGGCCGAGGCCGGGGCAGGGCTCATCCTAGAGCAGCAGCCCCAGTGGATCAGGTCGAGTCTGACGAGGAGGTCCCAGTTCCGGCAGTCCCAGTTGGACCAGCGCAGGTCCCAGAGGGGTTCATAGCTACCCCAGTGCTTCAGGATGCTCTAGTCCGCTTGGTAAGACTTATGGAGAGTGTAGCTCAGGTCGGTCTTCTTCCTACTACACCAGCTGGATCTCAGGTTGGGGGAGGGACCCAGACTTCTATTATTCATACCCCAGAGCAGGTTTCCACTCAGTTTCAGACTCCAGCACCTCAGACAGCTGGAGTAGCTCAGCCGGGTATTGTGGCACCGGCAGCCGAGGGTGCAGCTATGTCCGCAGATGCTCTATGGAGACTGGACAGATTCACCAAGTTATTCACTACTACTTTTACTGGTGCACCGTTAGAGGATCCACAGGATTACTTGGACAGCTTCCACGAGGTTCTTCGGAACATGGGTATAGTGGAGTCCAATGGAGTTGACTTCGCTAATTTTCGACTATCTGGCGGAGCCAAGACTTGGTGGAGGGACTACTGCTTAGCCAGACCAGCTGGGTCTGCATCTTTGACTTGGGCTCAGTTCACAGAGGTATATTTGGGGAAGTTCATTCCCATTACGCAGCGAGAGGATCTTAGGAGGCAGTTTGAGCGCCTCCAGCAGGGATCTATGTTTGTTACTCAGTACGAGACCAGGTTCATCGCTCTAGCCAGGCATGCATTGATGATACTCCCCACTGATCGGGAGAGAGTTCGGAGGTTCATTGAGGGATTGGCCTAGCCTATACGACTCCAGATGGCCAGGGAGTCAGGTATCGATATTTCGTTCTAGGATGCGGCCGATGTGGCCAGGAGGATTGAGTTGATTTTGTCACAGGGAGGTGGTCAGGGGGCTGACAAGAGGCCCCATCACTTTTGTAGATTCAGTGGAGCCTCATCCGCAGGCAAGGATTCTTTCAGTAGGGGTCATCCACCCCAACCTTTTCAGTCAGCAATTCAAGTATCTCACTGTGCACCGCCAGCTCTTATTAGTGCACCACCAGCACCTATCAGTGCACCGCCACTTCAGAGCTACCAGGGTAGTTATCAGGGTCGTCAGGGACAGTTCTAGAGTCATCAGCCACATCAGCAGAGACCTTGTTATTCTTGTGGTGTTCATGGGCACATTGCGAGGTATTGCCCCTGGGCTTTTGGTAGTTCTCAGTATTAGGGTACTCGCGACATGGACCCCGCAGCAGGTGCACCCCCACCCCCTCAACCAGCTAGGGGTGGTGGTCGTGGTGCTAGAGGTGGAGGTCAGACTCATAGAGGTGGAGGGCAGGCCATGAGGGGTAGAGGTCAGCCCGTAGCAGGTAGACCCAGAGATGTACAGGTTGGAGGGGCTCAGCCCCGGTGTTATGCTTTTCTTGCTCGCCCTTATGCTGAGGCTTCTGATGTAGTTATTACAGGTACGGTTTCAGTTTGCAGCCGAGAGACTTCAGTGTTATTTGATCCGGGTTCTACATTCTCCTATGTGTCTTCATATTTTGCCCCTTATTTGAGTATGCCTTGTGATTCTTTGAGTACTGTTGTACATGTGTCTACACCGGTGGGTGATTCTATAGTGGTAGATCGAGTCTACCGTGCTTGCGTAGTAGTTATTGGTGGTCTGGAGACTCAGGTTGATCTTTTGCTTCTTGATATGGTTGACTTTGATGTTATATTGGGGATGGATTGGTTATCCCCCTATTATGCTATTCTGGACTGTCATGCCAAGACAGTGACCTTGGCCTTGCCAGGGGTACCTCGTTTGGAGTGGAGGAGGACTCCTAGCCATTCTTCTGGTAGAGTTATTTCTTATATGAAGGCTCGGCGCATGGTCGAGAAGGGTTGTTTGGCCTATCTGGCCTATGTTCGTGATTCTAGTGCCGANTCTTATATGAAGGCTCGGCGCATGGTCGAGAAGGGTTGTTTGGCCTATCTGGCCTATGTTCGTGATTCTGGTGCCGAAGTTCCTTCCCTGGAGTCTATGCCCGTAGTTCGTGAGTTTCCAGAGGTATTCCATGCTGACCTGCCAGGTATGCCACCCGACAGAGATATTGACTTTTGTATTGAGTTAGCTGAGGGAAATCAGCCCATTTCTATTCCCCCGTATCGTATGGCTCCACCAGAGTTGAAGGAATTAAAGAAACAATTGCAGGACTTGTTGGATAAAGGCTTCATCAGGCCTAGTGTTTCTCCTTGGGGTGCTCCAGTATTGTTCGTGAAGAAGAAAGACGACTAAATGAGGATGTGTATTGACTACCGGCAGTTAAATAAGGTTACTATCAAGAACAAGTATCCTTTGCCGATGATTGACGACTTATTTGATCAGCTTCAGGATGCTACGGTATTCTCTAAGATAGACTTGAGATCTGGTTACCATCAGTTGAGGATCAGGGCGTCTGATGTGCCTAAGACGGCTTTTCGCACTCGTTATGGGCATTATGAGTTTCTGGTCATGTCGTTTGGGTTGACTAATGCCCCCGCTGCTTTTATGGAGTTGATGAACCGAGTGTTCAGGACTTATTTGGACCTCGTTTGTTATTATTTTCATTGATGATATATTGATATACTCTCGCAGCGGAGAGGAGCATGAGCACCACCTTAGAGTCGTTCTCCAGACTCTGAGAGATCGGCAGTTGTATGCCAAGTTTTCTAAGTGCGAGTTCTGGTTGAGTTTTGTGGCATTCTTGGACCACGTTGTGTCGGCAGAGGGCATCCAGGTGGATCCGAAGAAAGTTTCAGCAGTTAGAGATTAGCCTAGGCCCACTTCAGCCACAGAGATTCGGAGTATCTTGGGCCTCGCAGGCTATTATCGCCGGTTCGTTGAGGGGTTTTCATCTATAGCAGCCCCTATAAATAAGTTAACACAGAAGAGCGTTTAGTTCAGATGGTCTGAGGAGTCTGAAGCGAGCTTTCAGAAGCTCAAGACAACATTGACCACATCACCAGTGTTGGTATTGCCCACAGGTTCAAGTTCTTATACCGTGTATTGTGATGCTTCGCGGGTTGGGCTTGGTGCAGTGTGGATGCAGGATGGGAAGGTTATAGCCTATGCTTCCGTCAGTTGAAGATTCATGAGAAGAACTATCCAGTTCATGATTTGGAGCTTGCAGCTATTGTTCATGCCTTGAAGATTTGGAGGCACTATTTGTATGGAGTACCGTGTGAGGTATTCACTGATCACAAGAGTTTGCAATACTTGTTTAAGCAAAAGGAGTTGAATATGAGGCAGAGGAGGTGGTTAGAGTTGCTGAAGGATTATGATATTACTATTCTCTATCATCCGGGAAAGACCAATGTGGTGGTCGATGCCCTGAGCCAGAAGTCAGTCAGCATGGGTAGTTTGTCTTATCTATCAGTTGGAGAGAGACCTTAGGCTTTGGACGTTCAGGCGTTAGCCAATCGATTTGTTAGATTGGAGGATTCTGAGGGTGGCAGTGTTTTGGCCCATACCGTCGCTCGTTCTTCATTGCATGATCGTATTCGTGCCAGGCAGTATGATGATTGTCATTTGTGTGCTCTTAGAGATGTGGTTCGGCATGGACGTGCTAAGTAGGTCACAGTTGATACTGAGGGAGTTTTGAAATTGCAGGGTCGTATATGTGTTCCTGATGTGGACGGCATTCGTGAGTTGATATTGCAGGAGGCCCATAGTTCCCGGTATTCCATTCATCCGGGCGCCGCGAAGATGTACCTGGAGTTGCGGCAGCATTATTGGTGGCGTAGAATAAAGAAGGATAATGTGGCTTATGTAGCTCGGTGCTTGAATTGTCAGTAGGTTAAGTTTGAGCACCAGAGACCCGGTGGATTGATGCAGCAGATTCAGCTTCCCGAGTGGAAGTGGGAGCGCATCACGATGGATTTTGTAGTTGGGCTTCCACGGACTCAGAGGATGGTGGATGCAGTGTAGGTTGTTGTGGATAGGCTGACCAAGTCAGCACACTTCATTCCTGTGTCGGTTTCGTATTCAGCGGAGAGGTTTGCAAAGATCTATATGAGAGAGATTGTCAGATTGCATGGTGTTCCCCTATCCATTATATCAGATTGAGGTACTCAGTTCACCTCCCATTTCTGGAGAGTATTTTAGCGAGAGTTGGGCACACAGATTGAATTGAGCACAGCATTTCATCCTCAGACGAACGGACAGTCCAAACGTACTATTCAGATTTTGGAGGATATGTTGCGGGCATGTGTTATTGATTTTGGCGGTTCATGGGATCGGTTCTTGCCTTTAGCAGAGTTTGCCTACAACAATACTTACCAGTCGAGTATTCAGATTGCTCCGTATGAGGCGTTGTATGGTAGGCGATGTCGGTCTCCAGTCGGATGGTATGAGCCCGGAGAGGCTAGGCTATTGGGTTCTGAGTTAGTCCAGGATGCCTTGGATAAGGTAAAGATTATTCAGGATAGGCTTCATACAGCTCAGTCATGGCAAAAGAGCTATGCAAATCATAGGGTTCGAGATTTGGCTTTCATTGTAGGAGACCAGGTATTCCTTCGAGTGTCGCCTATGAAGGGCGTGATGAGATTCGAAAAGAAGGGCAAGTTGAGCCCTAGGTATATTGGTCCATTTGAGATTTTGGATAAGGTACGAGAGGTGGCCTACAGACTGGCCTTATAACCGCATTTATCAGCAGTGCATCCAGTGTTTTATGTATCCATACTCCGGAGGTATATTGCAGATCCATCTCATGTTCTTGACTTTAGTAGTGTTCAGTTGGACAAGGATCTGACTTATGAGGAGGAGCCGGTAGCTATATTAGATAGGCAGGTTCGCCAGTTGAGGCCGAAGAGTTATCCTTCGGTTCGTGTTCAGTGGAGAGGTCAGCCTGCTGAGGCAGCTACTTGGGAGTCTGAGTCTGATATGCGGAGCCATTATCCCCATCTTTTCTCAGACTCAGGTACTTTTCTATGTCCGTTCGAGGACGAACGTTTGTTTTAGAGGTGAAGATTGTGATGACCCAAAAGGTCATCCTATGTATATTTAGCTAAATCTGTGTTCTGAGGCCTCGAAAGCCTCCGTTAATCTCACCTCGATGTGCGTGCACAGTCCGGGCGCGTAGCCGGGAAGCCTTTATGTGAAAACTTGATAATAAGTTGAATTTGTAGTAATTAATTGAATACAGCTGACTTTGGTCAACATTTTTGGTAAACAGACCCGGACCCGTGATTTGACGGTCCTGGAGGGTCCGTAGAAAAATATGGGACTTAGGCTTATGCCCGGAATCGAATTCCGAGGTCCCAAGTCCGAGAAATGAATTTTTAAAGAAAATTATTTTCTGAAAATGATAAAGACTTTTGAAAATGAATTTTGATGTGAAACACGTGTTACCGGTCCCGTATTATGGTTCCGGAGCCTGGAACAGGTTTAATATGGTTATTATGAGTTTTCTGTAAAATTTGGTAAGAAACGGACTTGGTTTGACGTGTTTCGAATCAAAAATGGAAAATTTGATAGTTTATGAAGTTTGAGAAAATTCTATGGATTTTGGAGTTTAATTCATTACTTCTGATGTTATTTTGGTGGTTTAATTACTTGAATAAGTCCGTAGGATGATTTTGAAGTCGTGTGTGTATTTGGTTTTGAGCCTCGAGGGCTCGGGTTAGTTTCGGGTAGGTGTCGGGGTGCTAAAAGGTTGAAAAATCTGGTGTAATTGCTGGTTTCTGGTGTCCAGGTAAATTACCCTATGCGAACGCACTCAAGGGGGTGCGAACGCACAGGGTAAAAGTGGGGTCTGGGGTCAGGGTAAAAGTGGGGTCTGGGGTCATCAATTCTAGTGGTATACCTGTCATGTCTGAATGGGACCATGCAAAGAAATCGACATTAGCTTTTAAATAATCAATTAGCTTACCTCTTAGGCTTGGGCTTAGCCTCGTGCCTATGTGAACTTTCTGTTCAGGCCTTTTTTCGAACAAGAGAACAACTTCGAGTACTTCCGTCGTTGTTTTGATGTGTTCATCTTCCTCCGGTTCTTGAATGATGTCAGGTCTGGAATCCATGTTTGATATTTCTTCTGTGGTGACTTGATTCACCTTCTCATAGTTATCTTCTTTCGTACCTGTTTTAGCAGTAATATCTTCCGTACCTATTGGGATAGTAATTTCTTCCATACCTGTTTGGGCAACATTTCCTGTTTGGGAGAATTCCTTATCTTTTGATTCTTCCGTTTCTACTTTTTTGTTGTAGTGTACCACGGAATTTATATTTTTCGCGGTTTGCCGATCGCCTCTAATTTGTTGAATTCCCCATTCAGAAGGGAATTTAATTACCTGATGCAAGGTGGATGGTACCACTTTCATGTCGTGGATCCATGGTCTTCCCATGATCACGTTATAAGCCATGTCAGTCTCGATGACTTGGAACCTTGTATTTTTTATTACTCCCTCAGCATAAGTGCTAAGTTCAATTTCCCCTTTGGTTATAACCGTAGAGTTATCAAACCCTGATATGGACTGTGCCTTCGGGATTACTTGATTTCCCAATAGCATTTCCTCCATGACTCTTAGCGAAATAATATTGACTGAACTACCTGGATCAATCAACACTCTTTTTACGTTAGTGTCATGAATAAGTAAGGATATTACCAGAGCATCATTGTGGGGAGCATTAATCCGCTGACATCTGCATCATCAAAGTTTATATTGTCTGTATCCGGATTTTCACGAACTCGCTTTCCGTGTATAATTGTGAACTTCGTGGCTACTTTGCAAGCCACACCATTTACTTCCTCACCTCCGTGTATCACATTGACAGTTCCTTTTGGAGATGGAGGTTTTGGGGGCTCCTGCATGTTATTCATGTATTCCTGCTTACCTTTTTCACTAAACAATTCCGTTAAGTAGCCCTGTTTCAATAATTGTTCTATCTCACCTTGCAAAAATCTACAATCTGCGATTCTGTGTCCGTGATCATTATGCAATTCACACCAGAAATCTGGGTTCCTTTTATTTGGGTTGGACTGCATTTCTTTGGGCCATCGAACCTTATCACCCATATTTCTTAATACTGAAACTAGTCCGGAAGTACTTACATTGAAGGTGTGATCCCCAATTCGTGCATTACCTCTAGTTCGTTCATCTCGATCCTTTCTAAATCTTGATGAGGATGAGCCCACATCTCTGCTCGATGGTCTATATTCTGACCGAGTATTTTCGAACCTGGGATGACTGTCTTGTCCCGAGGGTCCCATGTAATGATCATACATGTTTTTACCTGATCTCCTGTCTGATTCGGAATGCCTGGAACTGATATGATCTTCGTCTTTTGAACGAGCGATGGTATCTTCTTCTATACGAAGCTTGGTACTGTACCTGTTATAGACAGCATTCCATGTTGTAGCTGGGAATTCTCTCAAGTTTTCCTTTAGTCTTCTCGTGGCTTCTGAACTTTTTTCATTTAAGTTGCATGCAAATGTCATGGCTGCCCAATTATCACGCACCCTTGGTAGTAGCATTCTTTCTCGTTGAAACATGTCTACAAATTCAAGGAGTAGTTCTGTGTCTCCTTATTTTATTTTAAATATGTCCTCCATTCTTTTCTCCACTTTTTGCGCACCGGAGTGTGCTTTTATGATGGAATCTGCGAGCTCAGCAAAAGAATCAATAGAGTTTTCAGGGAGAAGAGAATACCATGTTAGCGCTCCTTTGGTAAGCGTTTCTCCAAATGTTTTGACTAAGACTGACTCAATTTCCTGTTTTGTCAAGTCGTTGCCCTTAACTCCGATGGTAAAAGCAGTCACATGGTCTCGTGGGTCAGTTGTCCCGTCGTATTTAGGAACATCAGGCATTTTGAACTTCTTGGGAATAGGAAGGGGTGTTGCGCTTGGTTTCCAGGTTGTTGAGAATATCTATCAATGTCAATGTCTTTGATAATAGGTGGCACTCCAGGAATTTGTTCGATTCGATCGTTTTGTTCCTTCATCTGTTTCTGCAAGGTTAGTAATAAAGTTTTCAATTCAGAGCTGCTAGACATACCTGGTCTCGTTTCGAGAGATTCATTAAGAGTATCTCCCCTTCCTGAGTTTGCCAACCCAGACTGAGGATTTTCCACAGTAATGGTATTATTAGGGGGTGGTGTTGATAGTGCAGGTGATGTTGTTGGTAATCCCCTTGCAAATTCTTGCAAAGCTTGGCTCACATACTTTGCAATCATTTGCATTACTTGATCTTGTTCTACGGTTTGATCATTACCATTGTTATTGTTGTTGGATCTTGCTGAGGATTTCTCCCTTGAACCTCGAGGGGTTCCTACGGGTGATGGAGTTCCATCCCTTTGTTGTTCATTATCGTTGGGGTTCGACATAGTTCAGAGGATATTACTTGAAAAGTAAACAAAGATTATCAGATTCCCGGTAACGGAACCAATTTAATTAACCAAAGAATTAGATACTTTGACCAAAGCTAATTTTAGGATAAACGCGGGTTTCTGATAACCAAAGAAATGATGATAATTATGAATAAGTAAGTAAATATAAAATACTAAGATGTGCAGAAAGTAAAGTGTATTATGATTGTCGTTCGAATGTCCCTTACAAGTTATATTTTATTCTCTTATATAGGGAGTTTCTTAATATAACGTCTACCTTTTACAATGATCACTCATTAATGATTAATTATGACATTAATGTAACGTAGCAAAGAATAACCGTAACTGTTGCGAGAATTTTGTGTAACGTGTGAATCATTAATTAAAGATCTTTGAATTTGCCCGTAGCTCTGTCCGAATTCATTTCGACTGTATCTCTTCCTTGTATCAATCAGGTTGTGTCTCCCATAGCTAATTACCTCAGAGGTATATTGCGTCGTGTCTCTTTCACCCGTACCTCTTTATAGAAAACCTGTCCAGTTGTCATGTTTTCCTAGCTCCACGTAGCTGGCTGAGTCATCAAGAATTATCATACATGTGAAGCTCTTTTTTACCAATACACTTGTGCCTTTGGTTAGACTCACGAGAGTTGGTGAAAAATCAACCACCCTTTTACCCTTTCCCCTCACAACACTCCTGACACCCTTTCTCTCTTTTTCTTTTCCCTTTTCATTTTTACCACCAACGCTTCCAGACTCTGTAGTTTCAACACTAGCTATAGAACCTACCAATACAAACCTTTTTTCCAAATTTGCTGCAACTTCAAAAATTGTCTCAGGAGTGACTTTAGGTCCAGAAGATACCTATTCAGTTTTGGAAGAAACAATTTCTTCCCCCTCGGTAGTAGATTTGAAGGAATCATCATATTTCTGAGGTTCTTCCTCCCTACTCGCTTGCAGTTGTTCATTAATTTTATGAATCTGCTCTCCACCAGAAACAACCTTGCGAGCCATCATTTTACTCTTTTTTTAGAGGTTGGGGTGTTGGAAGGAGTGATAGTGTGTGTGAAAGTGGTTTCTTGTGGTGGTGATGAAGGGTTTTCAGAAGTGTTACCCATTTCTGTGCTTGGTTCTGGAAGAGAAGAGAGTTGGATTGTGTTTGGAAGATGAGAGAAGATGAACAATATTTGACGGCTTGAAAAAGATGGAGTGAAGAAAGCAGTAATGTTGATCAATTTAAAATAGAGGTAATTAATGGGTAATGACATCTTTTCAGATTTTTAGAAGTTTAATCAAACTGAATTTCAGTTTTGAAAAGACGTTGGAGTTTATCCCTAGTATCTATGTAGTTTAATTCATTTAGGAGTCTTTTGAACGGAACTGGTTCACTTGTAACGGATAAGTTCGAAAGAACTTTGGAATTAGGTAGGACTCTGATCATGATCCAAATATTATTATTTCAAATTATGCAGAGTGTAGAAAACATACCGTGTAATCTTGATGAACCAAGTTGTTCATTGAGAATTCTCTTGTGTAAGTCTAAATTTATCAAAATAGAGAAAATATTATTAGAGATCAATGAGTCATTTTAGCACATGGCACAAGAGTATACTATTGAAAGTATGATATTAAGCAAAAATTAATCTAATTATATACACAATTTTCAGATTTTTCTAACAAAAAAAATCAAAACAAATTTCAATTCTTTTTTCATTTTTTCGTTGTGAATTCTAAAGTAGTCCTTTTAGGTGATCTTAATCATCCCTAATTCTAACATGTTTCTTTCAAAGTGATCTCTACATAGGGCTTTTGTGAAGATTTCAGCTATTTGCTTGTCAGTAGCACAAAATTCCACAGTGATCAATCCCTTTTCATAGTTATCCCTCAGAAAGTGATGCCTAACATCTATGTGCTTAGTCTCTTGTGATGAACCGGGTTCTTGGTCATACTAATTGCACTAGTGTTATCACAAAAAATTGGAGATACAACAACATCAATTCCAAAGTCCATTAATTGCAGTTTGATCCACAACAACTAAGCACAACATGAAGCAACAGCAATATATTCTGCTTCAGTCTGCTTCAGCAGTAGATAAGGCCACAGAATTTTGCTTTTTGGTGGCCCAAGACAAAAGACATGAGCCAAGAAAGTGTGTTATACCTAAGGTTCTCTTTCTATCCACAAGAAAATCTGCTCAATCAGCATCAACATATCCCACTAGATTGAAATTACTACCTTTTGGATACCATAGACAAAGATCAGTGGTGAATTTTAGATATCTCAAAATTCTCTTGACAACAGTCAAGTGAGACTCCTTTGGGTTCGCCTGAAATCTTGCACAAAGGCATACACTGAAAACAATTTCAGGTCTACTAGCAGTGAGATACAACAATGAGCCAATCATTCTCCTAGACAATTTCGGATCAACAGATGAACCAGGTTCATCTATATCTAACTTTGTAATTGTTGCAATGGGAGTGCCAATTTCTTTGGAATCTTCTATTTTAAACCTTTTAAGCAACTCTTTTACATAATTATGTTGATGGATCATAGTTCCATTTGAATTTGTTTTACTTTGTAAGCCTAAAAATAAATTAAGCTCACCCATCATGCTCATTTCAAATTCACTCCCCATTAGTTTAGAAAATTCTTTACTTAACTTATCAGTAGTTGCTCCAAAGATTATATCACCAACATATATCTGAACTACCAAGAGAGCTTTACCTTTTTCTTTCAAGAACAAAGTAATGTCAATTTTACCTCTCTTGTCGTCATGCTCAAGCAAAAATTTTGATAATATTTCATACCATGCTCTTGGAGCCTGCTTGAGACCATAAAGTGCTTTGTCAAGTTTGTACACATGATCAGGACTCTCCTTTCTTTCAAACCCCGGAAGTTGCTTGACAAACACTTCTTCCCTTGAATAGCCATTGAGGAAGGCACTCTTGACATCTATCTGGTGAAGGGTGAATTCCATGTAAGTATCAAAGGCTATGAGGATTCTTATTACTTTCAACCTTGCAACTGGGGCAAGGGTTTCATCATAGTCTATACCCTCCTCCTGACTATATCCTTGAACCACCAATCTTTCTTTGTTCATTGTAATTGTTCTATCTTCATCAAGTTTGTTTCTGAACACCCATTTGTGCCAATTACTAATTTGTCCAAGGGTCTTGGTACTAGATGCCAAACTTGACTCCTTTAAAATTGTTTGAGTTCATCATGCATTGCATTTACCTAGTCAGGATTCTGCAAAGCCTCGGCAACATTTTTAGGTTCAATAAGAGATAAGAAATCATCAAAAGCACAAAGATTCTTTAATGAAGATCTGGTTTTGATTCCAGAGGTTGGATCAGTAATTATATTCTCAATGGGATGTGAACTTTGATACTTGTAAGATTTCATAACCAACTGATTTCCCCTTGATGTTCCTTCAATGTTTTGTTGTTATGGAACAGGTTCATGGACAGGTTCCATTGAGGTTTGGGGATCATTTCCTCTTTTTTCTATTCCCCCTGTCATGTTGCTCTGGGTGGAAGAACCTGTTCCATCACATGTTTCTTCTTCCAGTGCAGCTTCAGTCTGAGCTATGGTTTTATTTAAGTTTCTTACCAGCCCGATTGATTCATCATCATGTTCCTGTCTCTCAGAAAGAATGTTAGTTTCATCAAAAATCACAGGAACTCTTTCTTCAACACACATAGTTCTTTTGTTATAAACCTTATAAGTTTTGCTATGTGAAGAATATCCCAAGAATACTCCCTCATCACTTTTGGGATCAAACTTGCCTAGGGAGTCATTACTATTGTTTTGCACAAAGCACTTGCATCCAAATTCCCTTTGGTTTTCTCCCTTTAAGTAACTCATAGGGAGTCTTCTCTACATGAGGTCTAGTCATGTAACTATTTATGATGTAGCATGCAGTATTTACAGCTTCTGCCCAGAAGTTGTGGGGCAGTTTACTAGAAAGATGCATAGTCCTAGCCATATCTTCAAGTGTCCTATTCTTTCTTTCAACAACTCCATTTTGTTGTGGAGTCCTAGGAGCAGAAAATTATGATCTATGCCATGGGCATCACAAAATTCAGCAAATTTAGCATTTTCAAATTCAGTGCCATGATCAGACCTAATCGATGCAAGTTGATTTTCTAGTTGTTTCTAAGTTTTTATAACAAAAGAAGTAAACATGTCAAATGCTTCATCTTCAGATGTTAAAAGAAATGTCCAAGTAAACCTAGAGTAATCATCAACAAGCACCATCACATATATTTTACCACCTCTACTTAATGTTCTCATTGGACCACATCGATCAATATGGACCAGTTCCATCGTCCTGGTGGTGCTTACCACTTTCTTGCATTTAAAAGAGGATCTTACCTGCTTCCCCCTAGAAAAAGCCTCACAAACTTTGTCTTCCTTTAACTTGATGTTACGCAACCCTATCACCAGGTCTTTGGAGACTAATTTGTTGAGTTGACTCAGACTTGCATGTCCAAGTCTTTTGTGCCAAAGGAGGGGATCGTTGTCCAACATACTTAAGCAAGTGAGTTCATTTTCTAAAAGTGTGGACATATCTACAATATATATATTGTTCACTCTTTTCCCTGCAAAACAATCTTGTCAGTGGTAAGATTAATCACAAAACATTTGGTAGAGGTGAATGCTACCAAGTTACATCTATCACACAGTTGTGGTACACTAATTAGGTTGTATTTTATGCCATCCATCAATTAGACATTCGCATATAGTGAGAATTCGTCTTACCTACCTTACCAACCCCAATGAAATCACTTTTCTTCCCATTTCCAAAGGAGACATTACCTCCTTTGAGGTCCTCAAGTGAAATGAACTGGTTCTTGCTTCCTGTCATGTGCTTTGAGCAGCCACTATCCATGTACCAAATTTGACTTATCCCCTTCACTTGGACCTGCAAAAGAAAATCAGGGGTTACTCTTAGGAACCCAAACTAGTTTGGGTTCCTTTCTATGAGAAAAAGGATGAATTAAATTCTTTTTAGCCCAACTTGGTAACCAATTCTTCCCTTGAACAAAATTCTTGTTCTTTTGACTTGCCTTTTTTTTTGCATTACATTCACTTTTATAGTGACCAGTTTTACCACAACGAGTACAAATTTTGTTTTCAGGAAGTGTAATGTACTTGCTTTTGGGATTCCATTTAGGTGGAAGATTCCCAAAGCCAAGTCCTCTTCTATTGCTACTATGATGTTCCTGTAGCCATGAAAGAGCATCGGAGGACCTGTTCCATTTACACGTTCTGTCTAGTTCATGCTTGACCTTGCCTAGATCCTCCTTCAAAATGCTTACCTACTCATCCATCTTATACAACTCATCTTTAGTTTACCTACATTTTCTTCTAGTGTGAGTTGTGTGCAATCAGTTGTCTTCTTACTTGTTTCTAATTTCAGTTTTAGGTTTTCAGATCTAAGTTCCAGGACATCTGATTCAAAAGCATGAACCTGGTTCTTTAATGCAGTATTCTCACTTACAGTCTCACTAACTCTAAGTTCCGGGTTCTTACACTTTGCTTTCAAAATCACACATTCCTTAGAAAGTTGTTCCTTTTCATTGTTTACATCCTTTGATTCAATAATCAAGTCTAGAAGTAACTCAGATATCCTTTCTTTGGAAAAAAATTTAATCTTGCCTTTAAGATGAATTACACTTACCTTAGATTCCTCGTCATATTCTCCAATGGCCATAAGTGTTTGTTCATCTCTAGCTTCATCATCTGAGCCTTCATCCGAGCTTTCTCCGCAAGCAGCAACCATAGCCATTGTTGATCCTTTGTTCTTCTTGGGTTGAACCTGTTCCTTCTTCCATTCAATTTCCCTTTGAGGGAAATTTTTGATGTGGTGATCAGTCTTCCCACACTTGTAACAACCCTCATTGGTTTTCTTTTCAGGAACCCTTGATTTGCTGTAGCTTGCACTTCTTGAAGGACCCTTTCCTCTTATTAGGTATCTTGAAGTCCTTCGTGATCATTTCTATTTCATCTTCTTCTAGATCAGAACCTTCAATGATTCTGAGTGCCAATATCCTTTCCTTCTTAGGTGCGTCCATCTTCATGGTTTGCCTTCTAAGTGTATTAGCACTGAGATTTCCAATTAGCTCATCCAATGTAAGAGTGGCAATGTTCTTTGATTCCTGAATGGCAGTGATTTTGCTCTCCTAAGTAACTGGCAGAACCCTTGCCAAAATCTTCTCAACTCTGTCTTCTTCAGGAATAATCCTTCCAAGATACTTAAGTTCATTTGTCAGTGTGGTGAACCTTGTATACATATCTTGGACGGTTTTCCCTTTCTTCATGGCGAAATTCTCATGTTGAGAATATAGTAGTGTTCCTCTGGACCTCTTCACTTCAGGTGTTCCTTCATGGGCCACTTTCAAAGTGTCCCAAATTTCTTTAGTAGTGGTACAACTTTGAATTCTGTTGTACTGATTTGGACCAAGACCACACACAAGCCATTTCTTGGCCTTAACATTCTTCTCCCATTTCCTCAAGTCCTCACCAGTGCAGTCATCTCTTTTTTTTGGCACGTCTATTCCTTTAGCATTTTTCTTCATGGTAGCCAGGGGACCATCGGTGACAATGTCCCATAGCTCATAGTCCTCTCATATGATGTTGTCTCTTATTTTGCTTTTTCACCAAGAGTAGTACTAGCCATTGAAGAGTGGTGGCCTAGCAGTGGATTGTCCTTCCCAGTTTCCAGGTAGTGCACTCATCTTGATCTTCTCCTAAGGTGTTAGCCTCTTCAAGGATAACCCGCTCTGGTACCAATTTATGTTTTAACTTCAATACCACACAAGAAGGGGGGGGGGGGGATTTGTGTGGTGTCTAATTTTTTGCCTAAATTGATTATAGAAGGACCAAGCTCTTCTATGTGTTTCTTAACCTACTATTGATGAAATAGTAAATGCAGAAAGTAAAGAACACAAGTATTTTACGTGAAAAACACCTGGCTCAAAAGGTGGAAAAAAACACGACCTACTTCCCACTAGGATTTTCCCAAACTCTCCACTAAATCATTGAGCCAAAAAACTGCATTTACAAAACACTTTTGTAGACCTAGGACTAACTCTAATCTCGTTGTAGCAAACAACCTCTAACTGTTGTGACAACTTCAAGTTAACTCTAACTTGAATACTCTGAGTACCTATTACAATTTCATCTAGATAAAGCTGAAAGGTACAATATGAAAACACCTACTATAATTGAACTAGAATAAAAGACAGACACTTGGAGTTGGTTCTTCTATCTGGTTCATGTAGCTTCGGGTTTGCACACTTGAATCACACACGAATTGCTTGCAAAATACCTTGCTATTTTTCTCTTAATTCACGTTTAACTTATGTTTTTGTGCGTACATGTAGAATGAGAACATTCTGCAATATATAGAATTAGTAGATGAATAATTAACTAGAGCTCTAATGCTACTCTTCCTTGGTGGAAGAGTTCTAGTTGATCACTTGATCTCAACTTCTAACTCCTCTCTTATCTAGGATAATGGTCTCTTTGAGTAATAGTCCTTCTCCTTATCAATTATGCAAACTTTTAGATCAAGAGATATCAATTATACCAAGCTAAGCTTATCTCCTTCATGTGCATCCTACATGTTCGAATCTGCCCGTGTCTATGCACACTAGGGATGGACCTGGTTCATGCCTAAGCGTTCTTTGTCAATCTTCAAAACAAACCTTCAGTTGGGCCAACAAGGTGTCATGGTGACATAGCTTATGGTTCCAGTTCATCCTGTGGTTAGGACAACATCATATAAAGAAGAACAACTTAGACTTGCAAGGTTTAAGACGTATGACCCTCCTACTTTCAGTGGTATGGCTTTAGAGGGTGCTCAGGGCTTTCTAGAGGAATGCCACTGCATTCTCCGCACTATTAGTATTGTGGAGATGAGTGGGGTTGCTTTCACTATGTTCCAGTTTAGGAGGCGACTTATCAGTGGTGGCGGGTGTATGAGTTGCGTAGCCCAGCTGAGGCAACTTCACTTACATAGGCTCAGTTTTCAGAGATGTTCTTGAGAGAGTTTGTACCTTAGTCCCTTCGGGATACATGGTGTGCAGAGTTTGAGCAGTTGCTCCAAGTCACTATGTCAGTGTTAGAGTATGTCGTTAGATTCAGTGATTTGGCTAGACATGCACCTTGTTTGATCGCTACAGTTAGAGAGCGAGTCCGTTTCATTGAAGGGCTCATACATGATATTCGGTTCAGCATGGCTCGGGAGTTGCAGTTGGATATTTTGTTTCAGTAGGTGGTAGGGATCACTCGCCGATTGGAGGGAATGTGGGACCAGGAGAGAGAGGACAGGAGGGGCCAGGAGAGAGAGGGCAGGCGAGGTCATGAGAGAGAAGACAGGGAGACTAGGAGGCCTCACAGACCGGAGAGATCTACTGGTCCTCATTTTGGAGGCATGGTACGGCATGGTAGAGGTTTTGTGGGTCAGCCAGTTTAGTTTGCACGTAAGGCTTCGTACGGTGTTTCAAGTACTCATGGGTCTCAGAGTGCCCTTACCGCACAGTTTTCACAACCACATCAGCAAAGAGGTTGCTTCGAGTGTGGAGATATCAGCCAATTTTTGGGAGATTGTCCTAGGTTCCAGACAAATATGTCACAACGGGGTATTCAGGCGAGTAGAGGGTGCCCGAGAGGGGGAGGCCCGACCCGTTGATGTGTTTCATATAGTAGGCCTGAGGCCATTGCACCAGATGATGTCATACATGTATGCTTTTGATTTGTTATAGAGGAGAACCATTAGTATTTTGATTAGTTCTACTTATTGGGGAGAGTTCCCCTATTTGTTGCTTCACTTATGGGTGAGTTTCTTGAATATTACTATGTTTATGTGTTTACCTTTGTTGGGAGATTCTATAAGTGGTAGCCTATGTCCATCGCTTTGTTTTCTTTCATTATTGAGAGTTATGAGACCAAAATTGAATTCATGTTGTCCAGCATGGTAGGTTTTGATGTGATTCCTGAGTAATTTGGTTACGATTTGTGATTTAGATGCTCTACCGTGTGGGAGTCAATACATGTTGTAATTTTGTTGGCGGAATTGAACTAGTGGGAGGTTTTGCTTGGTTTGATGTGTATTCTATATATGATTCAGAGTTGAGGGTGAGACCCTCGCGATTTCATGTGATTTGATGTGTTTGAACATGATTGCATGCCGCGGTGGAAGTTATATCAGGATGAGATC
The DNA here is from genome assembly GCA_005239495.1 of Nicotiana undulata. NCBI lineage: Eukaryota > Viridiplantae > Streptophyta > Magnoliopsida > Solanales > Solanaceae > Nicotiana > Nicotiana undulata. Next base: position 45,669 of record ML281518.1, read on the forward strand.
CTTGTGATTTGTTCATATACTTTGATTTTTCCATGTAGATTGATTCGTAGGATGTTATTGATAGAGAGTCGTGCATGTCGACCTTGTTCAATATTTCTCTTATGTGTTTCTCCTTACATATTCAGTCATTTTCGTGTTGTGCTTATTGAGTTTTAGCTCGCATGGTGTGTGCCCGATGGCGTTCGATGTGACTTATTGATTCAGGTGAATAGTTATGCGATTTTCATGTTCCTTACATCATTGCTAGTGCTGTAGAGGGTTGAAACAGGGTTCTAACGGATATGAGGCTAATTGTCGGCGCTGGTTTTGATTATGGGCTGCTATTATGATCAGAGATGTTATTATGGGCATATGTGTGATGTGTCACGACGTGTGGTTGTACCTTATGGGTGTAGGAATAACTGTTGCAGCTGGTTGAGGCTGATACCGGGTGTGAATGTAGGAATCGAGTCTTTTGGAGATGAGCGGATGGTGAAAATTTTGGCTCTAAGACTTATTGGTATTTGTGGAAGGGATAAATTATAGTCGAGATAGTGTCGTCTAGTTTATGTGGATTGGGGTGACATGGGGTCACCCGCAGGTGTATGTGGATGAATGAATTTAGTGATTTGATGACTTCAGGACGATTCTTCACACGTTCGAGGACAAACATTTGTTTAAGAGGGGGAGGATGTAACGACCCAACCGATTATTTTTAAATTTAAGTCTCGTTCGGCGGCATAAGGTCTTGAGCAACTTTGTATTATGTGTTATGACTTTCGTGTATGGTCGAGTTCAATTACTGGACGATTCAGAGACTATTTGGAAGAAGGATTCTAGTTTTGGAAGCTTAAGTAGTAAAAGTTGACTGGAATTTGACTTTTTGTGTATACGACTCTGGAATGGAGTTTGGATGGTTTTGACAGCTTCGTATGGTAATTTTAGTCTGAGGCGTGCGTCGGGGTTTGGATTTGAAGGTTCATAGGGTAATTTGAAGCATCTCGACGAAAGTTTGAAAAGTTGAAGTTTTGGAAGGTTGAGAGGTTTGACCAAGAGTTGACTTTGGTGATATCAAGGTCGGAATGTGATTCCGAGAGTTACAACAACTTTGTTATGTCATTTGGGACATGCCTGCAAAATTTGACGTTATTCCGGGTTGATTTGATAGGTTTCGGTGCGAGTTTTAGAAGTTGGAAGATTTGAAAGTTCATGAGTTCGATTCATGATGTGATTTGTAGTTTGGACATTGTTTGATGTGATTTGAGACCTCGAGCGAGTCCGTGTTAGGTTATGGAACTTGTTGGTGTTCTTAAACGGGGTCCCGAGGGCTGGATGGGCTACGTGCCATTTCCTTCTATTTTTGGATTGTTGATTTGTTGGTGTGGTGTTCTTCATCGCGTTAGTGTTATTGGAGGCAGGCAGCATTTGCCCTTCGCGTTCACAAAGGAAGGCTCGCGTTCGCGACGATTGGAAGACTTTTTCCTTCGCGTTTGTATTCTCAGGTTCACGGTCGCGTAAAGGTAAGGTGGATTTGGGGCATCTGGCAAATCTCTTCGCGTTCGCGAGGGTACAAACGCGTTGGCGTAGAGTCTAGGTTCTTGTTCACCGCGTTCGCGAGCATGCTGTCACGTTCGCGTAGCACATTTTGGTTAGACTGCATTTTGCTTCTTCCCGATCGTGAGTGGTGTTACGCAGTCGCGATAGAGTAATCATTGGGCAGAATATATAGTTCTCTATTCCGAGGGTTAGCCATTTTTAACATTTTTGGAGTTCTAGAGCTCGGTTTTGAGCGATTCTTTGTGGCATTTTCAAGCAAATCAATTGGGTAAGTATTTTTCACCTAGAATTCTTTATATTCCATGATTCTATCTTTATTGTTATCATTAAATTAGTGTTTCGAGTTGAGGAAAAATGATGATTTTGAAGAAAACTTTAAAAATGCAAAATGATGATGAGGGACGAAACGGTATCGGAATTTGATAATTTTAGTATGGTTGAACTCGTATCGGGTGGGTATTCGGATTTTTTGAAATTTGTCGGGTTCTGAGGTGTGGGCCCATGGGTCGACTTCTCCATATTTTTGTGCAGATCCAGGTATTTCGAGGTCAGTCGATCGTTAGCTAGCCGTTCATATTTTGCTGTGGAGACTCGAGGTAAACCTGCTGCTGCGTTCGCAGGCGTCGGAGTCACCTTCAGATGTTGTACTTACACAGCCTATCCTTGTTTTGAAACAGTTGTATTTAGAGGTTTTTCTTGCAAACTCAGTAGAGCTAATGACTTGTACTACCGGTTGTGGGATTGTAAAATTGTATAGATATTTCTATTTCGAAATTGTCATATGTTAGTTTAAATATTGTTGTTATTTTAGTTAAAATTAGGCTTACATAGTCCCTAAGACTAGGTGCCATCACGACACCCAACGGAGGGCAATTTGGGTCGTGACACTTCTGAGACTTCTTAAGATGCCTTCAAAGGAGTAAGAGAACTCTCAAGGAACTGAATCTATTTTGTTGAGGCACGAAACTCTTCTTAAGTCTGGGTAAGCATTTGTACCAAATCACCTGTGTATACCTCTTATTGGATAAGGAGCTATTTCAAGCTTCTTATTTCTTTAGTTGCCTTGGAGTGTTGTTCTGTGAAGGGGATTCCAATTTGTCCTTGTATTTTTCGACATGATTGGAGGAAGTTTTCAAAACCGCTAGCTCGGCGGTATTTTTCTCGAATTGTTGTTCTAAAGCTCCATTCTCCTCGGCAAGACCGTGTTTCTCCAGTTGCGGGCCTTGGAATTCTCTTTCCAATTATTAGCCTCATTATGAAACTCAATTACCTGTTGATCCGTCCAAGAAATCTTTCTCATAATCTCTGTACCTATCAAATTGATCTATAAAAAGACAAAAGAAGGGGAGTTACGAATATGAAAGGAAGGAGTAGAAAGTAAAGATAATAAAGGTATACCTTGACAGAAGAATGGATGATGTCAGTCATCAAGGTCAAAGAACTGTGACCCTCGAGATTTTTTTCTTAACCACACAACATCTTGACCGGACTTTTTCAGCAGATTCCTACCATTGGGGACTTCAATCAGAACTTTTTTATACCCTATCTGCCGCTAGAAGGCTCAGCTTTTTCACGAGAAGCAGCAGCGGGGGAAGCCACTGGGGTGACTGTAGGTGGAGAAATAGGGGAATTAACAGCGAGAGCAACTGACGTCATTGGAAGAGAGGCAAGTGGTCGCTCTTATGAGACAGGACCAAACTCTTCTTCACCCTCAAAACCTTGGGAAAAAAACCGATCAACAGAACTTGGGGGGGGGGGGGAATTAACGTTACCAGCATATTCATCAAAAATATCCAAATGGATATTCTCTGGCTCATCAACGAGACTAAAAGGAATCAAACTTGGAGTGGGATCTTGAGAGACACGAGCTGCATCATTTGGAACCACGCGACTTCTGACTCGTGGCTTCCTCACTAAGGAACCTTCTTCGGTGTCCTCTTCATCTGCAGACCTGCGGGCTTCAACATTCTTTCTCTTGGAGGAAGACACGCTTAAAATCTATCCTCGCAGAAGGAACAGAAGTGAGGCTGATGCCACGAATGGAAAACAAACTATATGCATTAAAAGGAAGGAACAAACAAAGAGAAAGGAAACCATGGGAATTAAAAGTTACCGTGAATCTTCATTTTCCATCCAAATTTGTGTGAAAGAAATTTCTAGGATCTCTTATCCATGGGAGCAACGGTCAACATTTTTTCTACCCAAGCACAAAAGTCACGAATTTCTTCAAAAACTTCCATGGTTGTTAAAAATATGAACATACATTCATGTAAAGAAATTAAAACATCAAGAGAAGTAAGGAAAAAAAAAGGAAAAACACTTACGTGCAAAGTTCCACATTTCAGGAAAGGGCATGTTTTCATCACCCACTAATCCACAAGTGTGGGCAGCAACAAATCGAGTATACCTTCCGCGGTCACGGTCATCCTCGGGGCTGAATAAAACCCTTTTACTTCCAACCACGAGGGAAAAGTCACCTTCACGAAACAATTTTGGAGAATATAAGTGGAGCAAGTGACGGAAGGTAAAAGGGGCGGAAACTAAACCCGACAAGTAGTGATGGCAAGCAACGACCCTCCACACGATGGGACCTATTTGGCCGAGGCAAACATTGAAATAGAGGCAGAACTCAATAATCACAAGGTCGATGGAGGGTTTAAACCCTAAAGTGAAAGAATAGGTGTAAACAAAAGAAAAACCAACATGGTGTGAAGTGATTCTTTGATTAGCACTAGGAATCAATACTGGAAAATTCGGTTTTCAGTGGCATTCACGTCGAACTAAAGAAAGAAGTCCTAGAGAAATCGAGCTTGTGTAATGTTCAGCGGGGTTAAGAGATACTATGGAAGAAACTTCTTTTTTCATAGCTTCGTGATCTAATACGAAAGAAAACTCTTGTGGGATAATCTCAGAAACAATAGGTTCATGCATGGGTTTGTTCTGATCCCTCGCCTTAGAGGAAGATTTAGGGTTAAGAGAGTTCTAACCCCAGAAGAAGATGGTTTAACAATACTTTGAGGATTAGAACTACAAGTGAATAGTGAACCTAAACTACAGACTCTGCCATCCTTCCTACTCCTAGTAAGGGCAGTAGGAGGAGCAACTTCATCAACGATCACCACTTTACGTGGGTCTGGCGTTGAAGAAGAACGTGAAGACGTTTATGGTGGAAATACAGGTAAAAGATGAAGAAATACAAGAAAAAGTTAAGAAGATGAATGCAAGGAAGAAGAAAGAGACTTTCGAAGTTGAGTGAGATGAGGTATTTATAGGGGAAAGTAACCGTCATCAAGGTTGATCATTATGAACTATCATCGTGGAGCGTCATTTCATGACTGATGCAGCCGCAGACAAACCCTATAATGGCACTGAAAGCCGTAGAACCAATTACAGTAAGACACGTGTCTTGAGCATTAAGTAGACATGACATATGTCACATCGGTTCTGAAAAAACATTATGTTACTCGAGAAAAGGTGGCAAAGAATTCCCTCCATAAATGCTTACCACTGCTATAATATTCAATTGAGAATATTCAGAAAGTGGGGGGACTATATGTATTGGTGGAAAAAAAGCATCACACGTGGTCTACTATCAAAGGTGACAAGTGGCACATCCAATCAAGCGAATTAAGGAATCCAAGAAGGCACAAGAGAAACACCCACGGTGTTTCTTTAGAAAGGGTACCGGTCCTGACAACTAGAAAAGAAGAAATAGGAACGGAATGAATAAATAACATAAAGGGAGAAGGCACATGAATATGTTATAAAATAGGAAGGGAAGTCGACATTAACCGTGGTTACATGGAATCTTCAGTCATTAATGTTGTTACTGCGATTATATATGGTAATGGGCAAGGCATTTATTGCCAAAATTAAGCAAGGAAACTGTTATAAATATGTACATTTATATAAGGATCCGGTCCTCATTCATAATAGCATCTGAATTCTAATCAAATATATGTCGTTATTCTTTTGCTTTATTCGAAAGGTTCTAACCGTAGTTCTAGGAATGATTATCAATATGTCTTGAGTTTTCTTTCAATGTCTATCATTTTCATTACTCTTTATACTCTTCCGATTATCAAGAAAGTGAAATTATTTTGGTTATCAGTAATCCGATTTTTTCTTGATATTGACAATGACCGAGAAATCTATTTTTGGGTTAAACAAAAAGTTTTAAGAAATTTAGAAAGGAAAAAAGAGAGAGAGAGAGAGAACTCTTTGTATTACTATTTAAACAGTGAAAAGATATAAAGAAAAGTGACAAGGAAAATTTTCTCAACACATAATCATATACATAACGTTTCTATTGTCCTACCGTTCTTGAATTCTAAAGATAACGCATCTATCAACACTTTCAAGAAGGCTAACATCATCAGTGGACTGTTCAACACTTTCATGATCATCAATGGAGATGTTTAAATCCAAAGAAATACAAGGACTACTTCTACGTTCCTCATTGTCTGATCCATCTGTTGATTTTTGTTTAACAGGAGAAACACCTCTTGACCTACAACTAAAGCTCTCACAACTTAAAATGATTATGGCATCACTAAGACTCACTTCTTCACCATTTGAATTTGTAAATTTTCCTCTTTCAATAGCGTTCTTCATTCTCCTTTGAGAACAATAGTCCACTTGTTCCACATCCTCCACGAAGAAAACTCGATGAGGATTTGAAGACACCGCTTGTGCAAATCTCTCAATGTAGCTGCTACTTTGTTCATCTCTCGACCTTTTGTTCCAAAAACATTCCTTAGTTGAATCCGTTTTTGGGGAAGAGAAGCTGCTTAAATCTAACGATATGAATTTCGAAAAAGAACCAAACACAACCTTAGCCAATTCTCTTGCAATTTTCTCCTTTGCTAGAACATCATGACCTTGAAAAAATAACCAAGTTTCTTCTTTGGCTTCATAATTTCTTGAACATTTCTCTTTTCTTTTTATCATTCCAGACCTACATCGCAATATTGTTGCAGAAATTTCTCGGATGACATCTTTCTGCCTAGGTACTTTCTCATCCAATGCATTTGAAAGAATATTCAAGTTTTCTGAATTGAACTCCTTAAACTTTGGAATGTACTCCATCTCCATGATATCACTTGAGGAAGAAGAATTAGGTGTAGAGTTTGGATTTGAAGAAAATACATTTCTGGGGTCAGGGGACTCAGGAATGTATATTCTCAGACGCGTAGATCCTTTCGCCCTCCATGTCTGTTCTGGATCAAGAAATGGCAAATGATGGCTACTGTGGTGCAAATTGGTATATTCTTGATCCAAGGAAAAACTAGTGATCATAGATGTTGAAGGAAAGGTCAAACTTCTTTCAAAAGTCTTGGTTTTTTTATGAGATGAGTTGCATATTGTATTCCACTTCTTGCAAAGCTCTTTGATTGATACACAGCTCTGAATGAAAACCACCAAAAGTTAGTATTTTTAAGGGAAAAAAGAAGAGAAAGACAACGATTTGAAAAGGCTAAGGTAATTAACCTGATTATGATGACTATTATTAAGTCTTTGCCTCTCATCTTTAAGCCACGAAGGCAGACTTGACAATGTAGAATCAATGTTTGAAGCACTGTTTTGTAAGCTTAGAAGTTGTGCTTCATACTTGGCTGAGCAATCAGCACAACAATTCAATATTTGCTTCTCCTGATATTTACTATCAATAATCATCCCAGAAGATCCATTTCCAGATGTCTTGCTTCTAAGTTCGAGTTGTGTATCACTGATATACAAAAATATAGACAGAATGAATATCTGAAAAAATTATAATTCTGATAAAACATTACATGGTGAAAGCTTAGATTTTCTTTTTTTACTTTCTCATACTTTGAGGAATTAAAGAGATGACCGACCACAACGATAGTGGAGGAAAAAGAAAGGAAAAGGAAAAAGTGAATGGTCAAACAACAAATTACCTAGAATGAGAAGAAGAAGAATAAAGGTAAAAGAAGATTAAGAAGTAATGCTTTTAAGGGATATTAATAGAAATATAAAGGATAATACTTTTTCTTCCATGTAATATTTTCAGCAAGATTTGGGATACTTTCTTTAGATAAAAAAGAACTCCTAAATATAGCATCAGTATTAGTGGTCTTCCGTTTTAATTTATGTGAACTCATTTGATTGCACATTAAATTTTGAGAAAAAAGAGTAGACTTTTGAACTTGTAGTGTAAAATAAGTCACATATATTTTGTGTGACTATAAATTATTACATAAAGATAAATTGTTTCCAAATAAGAAAATGGGTCATTCTTTTTGACATCGACTAAAAAAGAAATATGTTCACGTAATTTTGATCGGCTGCGGTATTTATTATGGTAGAGTTACTTAACAATGAAAAAGCAAGGGTAATGAAAGAAACTATCAGAAAGATATATCAAATGTAACAGTCCAACACGATGGGAAAAAAAAGGAATTCAGCAAATATTTGACCTGTCAGAGTTGAGACTCAAGCCCAAACTGGCAGCAGGAATTGTAATAGGATGCAGGCCCCAAATAGATTCCAATGAATTATGACCAGTTCTGCATCTCATGTAAGTTTGAAAGGTTGCAATTCCCACAAGCCAAAGCTTTCCATTTTCTCCAATACTGCACACCAATTTCCCAAGTTCCATGATCATGTGTTGTACAGAAAAGCAGTAGCTAAAATGATTCCCTTGTCCACCTGAGTTATTGTTATTTTCCCTATAATCAGTAATCCGCTTGAGATCTCCCAAGTACAAAACAACTCCTTTGTTCACTAGACTTTTCACAAGGCAAATCAACTCTCCTATTCTTTGCTCAACTTCTTCTCTTTGGATATTAGCAAAAGTTGAAAGAGGAACACTTATAAGCTTTATTTCTTTCAAAGCTTCATCAATATCTCCATTGTCAACTTTTTCCATCACTCCTTTAATCACCCCTTCTAAGATACCAAGACATTCACCAACAATCACAATAGCTTTCCTCCTTTTGTTCATTAAATTTTCCACTACACTCATCACATCCTCATCTTTAACAGGAAAAGAAGGAGCAGTTACTTTGTTGCTTGCTTTTAGTCCACCACTTGATTGATTTGAAAGGAATACATGGTTATTGTTCTCTTTGGGCTTACTATTATTGTTAGGAGAAGGATTATTTTGAGAAGAAAGCTCTAGAGAAACAGCTTGTTCCACATTTGTTTTAACTTGAGTACTTGAAAAGCCAGCTTCTCTCATGACCCTACTCACACTTGGATCATCCAAAATAGAGATAATAAGCTGCTCTAGATCTATCTTCACAGCTAGAAGAGGCTGCTGCTGGTTCTCTATTGAACCTCTCCTCTGGTGAGCTTGAGCGCGCTTGAAGGCGGCCACAAGTGCGTTAGAAATGGAAGGATGTTGATGTTGATGTTGATGATGACCTAACATCATGGGGCTAGAAGAAGAAGACGACGATGTAGGGAGGCGGTTGAGGGCGACGTTGAAGCAAAGCTCGAGGGCTTTACATTGGAGGGGATGAGAATGAGACTGAGACTGGAGACATGCTGTTCTAAGTAAGCCAGCAGAAGAAGAGAGCATAGTGTTTGCTACATGGAGAGGAGTCACTTGGGCATGGCCGCGACGTTTAGCAAGCATAACGGCTTGTTTTACTATGCTGCCTGCCTCTGCTGTTAGAGCTTGCTGCACTGTGCAACCTCCACTTCTCATATTTAAAGCTTGATCAACAAAGGAGAAATTAAAACAAAGCTGCAAAATTGGAGCTAGGGTTAAGGTAGACCTTGTGTAAGTCTTGGTAATTTCATGATGACTACTGAATTAGAAGTTTCACACACATATAAACAAGCTAGCTAATAATTAACTAATTTTCTTGGCTTGTGACTCTGTTGAGCTAAAATTGATCAAGAAGGGATTCAACAACTCTATAGTAATTAATATTTGATAAAAATACAGAATCCGAGAAGGAGAAAACCTAGACAACGTCTGAAGAATAGGTTTTTTTTCGAGCCCTTTCCTTGGTATTAAAAGCTGAAATCTACACTAAGACTGTAGAGAGAGAAATGAGAAATATAAGGTGGTGAAAGGGGTAGGGGCAGCAGGGAGGAGTTAGTTTTATTTGTACTCCTTCCTCTGTTTCAACTTAAATGATAAACTTTCCTTACTAGTCCGCTAAAAAAGAGTAAAATATTTTTATATTAGGAAATAATTTAACTTTAAACTTTTTAAATTTTAACTAGTTTACACTTAATGAGAAGTTTTTATAGTTACACAAATGGCATGACACGTACAAAACTTTTTGCTCCTTTCACATATTTCAAAAAATATATTTCCTTAAATCCCGTACTCCAGTCAAACTACTTCATCTAATTTGAGACGTAGGGAGTATATACTTTTTTTTTTCTTTTGCAGAACTTGAGGGCCAGTTCTTTTCTTGTGGGTGAGGTAAAATTTTGGGGTGCAAAAGTGATTTGTAGTGGAAAGTGGAATGCATGTGCTGACAAGGAGGAGAATTGCACCATTACCAAAGGCACTCAGCTTTATTTTCTTTGTATGTAACACTCTACTAAATATGGATGGTGATATTTTGAAAAAGAACGAAAAATGATATGGATGGTGATATATTTCTCGAGTTTCTTTCTTTTTTTCTGATAAAATATTAAAATGATCTTACAATGAGTCCGGAACTAAAATAATATTTAAAAAAAAATTAAGAACGAAAATAAATGAAAAAAAAAATACATAACTATGTATAACGCCCAAGTACAGGGCGCTATACATTAAC
>ML281519.1:662-15812 GCA_005239495.1 Nicotiana undulata
CTGTGCAGGTATTGAGGCTGGTTCGTCTGTTCGTCCGTCAGCTGATAGGTACTAATCGGGGCGTCGCTCCACACGGTGAGCTTTCTTCTTGGCGTTTTCCTGACAGCACCTCTGGAGCTTCCTAGTTTCATTTTTGCTCAGTCTTTTGTTCCAGACTGCGGCTTGTATATTTTGTATATGTATTTCTGTTGTTGTATCTATGTAGCCGCCCGTTGACACTGTGACACTAGTCCTGGCACACACTTGTTGTAGTTATCGGGGTTGTATATGTACTGGGCCTAGCTGTGGTTTAGCTTGTTTATACGGCCTTACCCCAAGTTGTTATTGTATTCTGCATTTTCATTGCTATTGTTGGTCGTTGGCTTGCCTAGCCTCGCCGTTAGGCACCATCACGACCTGGACCGGTTCTGGGTCGTGACAAGCAGGGTTCTCGTGTTATAGTTCCGACACCAGTTCCAGTACTACCTGCCCATCCAACAAGGGGTAGGGGTCATGTAGTTAGAGGTAGAGGCCAGAATGTTAGAGGTGGAGGTCAGCCCGCTAGAGGTGGAGGTCCTCCCAGAGGTGTGGTTCATGGTGGCAGGCCCCAGCTAGGCCTGAGGCAGAGTCCTCCGACGCTGTTATTACAGGTATCATCTCCGTCTGTGATAGAGCTGCTGCAGTTTTGTTTGATCCGAGGTCTACTTATTCGTATGTTTCATCCTATTTTTCCTCGTATTTGAATGTGCCCCGTGATCCCTTGAGTGTTCCTGTTTATGTGTCTACACCGGTGGGGGATGCTATTGTGGTAGATCGTGTATATCGTTCGTGCATGGTAGTCATTGACGGTCTTGAAACTAGTGTGGATCTTTTACTTCTAGACATGGTTAATTTTGATGTTATATTGGGCATGGATTGGTTGTCGCCATATTATGCCATCTTAGACTGTCACGCCAAGACAATTACTTTAGCCTACCGGGGTTGCCTCGATTAGAATGGAAAGGGACTCCTGGTCATTCTCCCAGCTGGGTAATTTCATATGCTAAGGCTCGCCGCATGGTGGAGAAAGGGTGTTTGGCTTATTTGGCTCATATTCGTGATTTTGATGCCGGGGTTTCTTCCATAGAGTCAGTTCATATTGTTCGTGAGTTTCCCGAGGTATTTCCTGAAGACTTGTCGGGTGTGTCGCCTGACAGAGATATTGATTTCTGTATTGACGTGGCTCTGGACACTCAGCCCATTTCCATTCCTCCATATCATATGGGCCCACTAGAATTGAAAGAGTTGAAAGAACAGTTGCAATATTTGCTAGATAAGGGTTTCATCAGACCTAGTGTCTCGCCTTGGGGTGCACCAGTTTTGTTTGTAAAGAAGAAAGATGGGTCGATGAGGATGTGCATAGATTACCGGCAGCTGAATAAAGTTACTATCAAGCATAAGTACCCGTTGCCAAGAATTGATGACCTATTTGAACAACTTCAGGGTGCTAGAGTATTTTCAAAATTTGATTTGAGGTCGGGATATCATCAGCTGAAGATTAGGGCATCCGATGTTCCTAAGACAGCCTTTCGGACGAGGTATGGGCATTATAAATTTTTGATCATGTCTTTTGGGCTGACTAATGCTCCAGCAACCTTTATGGACTTGATGAATCGGGTTTTCAAGCCTCATTTGGACTCTTTTGTGATCGTGTTGATTGATGACATTCTTATATACTCCCGCAGTCGGGAAGAGCATGAGCAGGACCTCCGTATAGCACTTGTAACGACCCGACCGGTCATTTCATTAGTTAGCGCCCTGATCCCCTAATAACTATTTCTCCCATGTCTATTTCTGCTTTTAGGACTTGTCGGGACGTTGGGTGGTGAATTTCGGAGAGTTTTTGGACACATAGTCCTTATATGCGAGTTTAAGCTTTAGAAATCGGACCGTAGTTGGAACTATGTGAAGTCGAATCCTGAATGGAATTTGGTCAACTCCGTTAGCTCCGTTGGGTGATTTCGGGGTTAGGAGCGTGTTCAGAATGTGTTTTCGAGGTTTGTAGTAGATTTAGGCTTGAATTGGCGAAAGTTTGAATTTCAGCGATTTCGGCTGATAGGTAAAATTTTGATACCGGGCTCTGATCGGAATTCTGAGAGTGGATGTAGGTTTGTAGTGTCATTTATGACCTGCGTGTAAAATTTGAGGTCATTCGGACTAGTTTTGACGTATTTCGGCATCGGTTGTGAAATTTGGAAATTTCATAAGTTCTTAGGCTTGAATCCGTGCATAATCGGTGATTTTGATGTTATGGGATGTGTTTTGAAGGCTCGACTAAGTTTGAATAAGGTATTATGACTGTTTGGTAAGTTCAGTTGAGATCCCGGGGGCCTTGGGTGTGTTTCGGATGCTCAAACGGGCATTTTAGCCCTAAGTGTTACTGCTGGTTTTCTGGTGTTTTAGCAGCAAATTTTCCTTAATTGCGATCGCGTGGATGAATCCGCGATCGCCTAGAGTAAAGTTGAGGCAGGCAGATTTTTGTTCTATGCGATCACGTAATAAGGTTTGCGATCGCATAGGTTGGGCAGCCTTGACCTGTGCGTTCACATGGGTATTTTTGCGTTCGCGTAGAGGAGTTTTTTAGGCAACAGGGATCTGAGTGTTACTCTACGCGGTCGCGTGAAGACAACCGCGATCACATAGGTCTGAGTTAGTTCAGGTACGCGATCGCGAGCAGGACCCTGCGTTCATGTAGAGGAAAAGAATGGCGTGTGTTGATTACTCTCCGTGATCGCGACTGGAAGTATGCGATCACACTGAATAAAAGCCTGGGCAGAATCTTAAAAAAAACCCAAATCGGGGGTTTAAGCCATGTTCACATTTTTGAACTTGAGAGCTCGGGAAGTGCGATTTTTGGGGAGATTTTCACCTGAGCAATTTAGGTATGTGATTCCTACTCGGTTTAGACTAAGTTACCTGATTATACTCCTTAATCTACCCTTGAATTCGAATTTACGGTGAAAATTGGATAAAGTTCCTAGACCAAATTCTTGAGTTTTGATCGGGATTTTGATATCCGATTTGAGTAATTCTTACATGGTTATACTCGTGAGTGAATGGGTGTTAGGAATTTATAATTTTTACCCGATTCCGAGATGTGGGCCCGGGGGACATTTTGGGCAATTTCCTAATTTCGCGTATTAGCTTCGAACTTATTAGCTTTTTGATTCCTTAAAATGATATTTACATTATGCAATCGAATTGAATAGATTTGGGCCATCCGAAGTCGGATACTCGTGGCAAGAGAGTGGTTTTGAGTCGAGTAGCGCAGTTGAGGTAAGTGGCTTGCCTAACTCTGCGTTAGAGAGTTCCCCTTAGGTTATTTTGATACCGTTTTGTTATGAGCGCCGTGTACGTGAGGTGACGAGTGCGTACACGGGCTATTGTTTCTCAATTCCATTTTTCCTATCCATGCCATAAATCATTTTACTTCTATTTCACTGTTCTATATGCCACTTGTGTAGTTTAAATTAGGAAGAAACATGCCTACCTGTTTTACCTAAATTCCCTACTTGATACAATGTGTACCATGTTAGTTAGTCTTTATCCTGTCTTGTCTGTGACTCTTTTGCTGAACTGTTTTAAATACACTTTATCCGATATTCATTTGTACTGCATATTTAAATTGGGACTACATACATATTCTGGGAGTTTGGTACTACGGACATATTCCGGGAGCTTTTCCCTGTACTGCATATTTCAATTGGGACTACGGACATATTCCGGGAGTTTGGTACTACAGACATATTCCGAGAGCTTTCCCCTGTAGTGTATATTTAAATCGGGACTACGGACATATTCCGGAAGTTAGGTACTACGGACATATTCTGGGAGATTTCCCCCTGTACTACATCTTTATATTTGGAACTACGGGACGTAACCCGGGAGATTCCCCCGTGTGATATTTGGTGCTGAGCCAAGGGCTCCATATTGCTGTTCTACTTTCAAATCATCCATTCCTAATGCTTACCTTAGCTTTTATATCTGTTTGTACTGTTTTGAACTGTTTTACTTTTACAAATCCAGTAGAACCTTAACCTGACCTCGTCACTACTTGACTGGGGTTAGGCTTGGCACTTACTGGGTACCAATTGTGGAGTACTCATGCCCTTTCCTGCACATGTTTTTCATGTGCAGATCCAGGTACCAGCACCTAGTTTTTTGGCTAGGAGTCACTTAACAACATTGAGGAGACCACAAGGTAATTCTGCCGCGTCCGCAAAATCCCACGAGTCCCCTTCTACTATAGTATAGGCATAGATTACTTATGTATTTCTGCTACTTCATTGTATAGTGCTACATTTAGTACAGAGTTGTGACTGATGTGACATTCCGAGTTTTGGGAAGTGAAATTTTACATGCCGAGTGGCTGTGTTATGTGTATTCTTCTTCTTTTCTGTTTCATTTATTATATTGTATTTATGTTTCAGAAAATTTAGTCTTACCTAGTCGTAGAGACTAGGTGCAGTTACGAGACCGTCCGGAGGGTAACTCGGGTCATGACAGCACTCTAGACTTTGAGAGATAATCAGTTGTATGCCAAGTTTTCTAAATGTGATTTCTGGTTAGATTCAGTAGCCTTTTTGGGTCATATTGTATCAGTTGAGGGTATTCAGGTTGATCCTAAGAAGATAGAGGCAGTCAGGGACTGTCCTAGACCCACTACAACTACAAAGATTAGGAGTTTCTTGGGTTTGGCGGGTTATTACCGTCATTTTGTGGAGGGGTTCTCATCTATAGCAGCCTCAATGACTAAATTGACTCAGAAAGGTGCCCGATTTAAATGGTCAGACGAGTGCGAGGCGAGCTTTCAGAAGTTCAAGACAGCCTTGACTTCAGCACCGGTGTTGGTGTTACCATCAGGTTCAGGTTCTTTCACGGTGTATTGTGATGCTTCCCGAGTTGACCTTGGAGCAGTGTTGATACAGGATGGCAAGGTGATCGCATATGCGTCTTGGCAGCTGAAAGTCCATGAGAAGAATTACCTTGTTCATGACTTAGAGTTGGCAGCCATTGTTCATGCATTGAAAATTTGGAGGCACTATCTTTATGGCGTGCCGTGTGAGGTTTTTACTAACCATCGCAGTCTCCAGTACTTATTCAAGCAGAAAGATCCAAATTTGAGGCAGCGGAGATGGTTAGAGTTACTAAAGGATTATGATGTCACCATATTATATCATCCAGGGAAGGCCAACGTGGTGGCCGATGCATTGAGTAGGAAGGCGGTGAGTATGGGCGGCCTTGCGTATATTTCAGTCGGTGAGAGACCGTTAGCTTCAGACATTCAGACGTTGGCTAATTAGTTTGGGAGGTTGGATATTTCTCCCAGTAGTGTTCTAGCTTGCACAGTCGCTCGGTGTTCTCTAATTGAGTGTATCTGGGAGCGACATGATGATGACCCACATTTGATGGTCCTTAGGGACACAGTTCGACACGGTGGTGCCAAGCAGGTTACAGTTGGAGATGATGGCGTTTTGAGGATGCAGAGTCGTTTATGTGTGCCTAATGTTGATGGCCTTCGTGAGTTGATCCTTGAAGAGGCTCATAGTTCTAAGTATTCTATTCACCCAGGTGCAGCCAAAATGTACCAAGACTTGAGGCAACATTATTGGTGGAGAAGGATGAAGAAGGACATTGTTGCGTATGTGGCTCGTTGTTTAAAATGTCAGCAGGTAAAGTATGAGCATCATAGACCTGGTGGTTTTCTACAACAGATAAAGATTCCTGAGTGGAAGTGGGAGGGTATCACTATGGACTTCATTGTTGGACTCCCACGGACTCAGAGGAAATTTGACGCAGTTTGGGTTATTGTAGATAGGCTGACTAAATAAGCACATTTCATTCATATGGCAAGTACTTATACTTCAGAGTGGTTGGTTGAGTTATATATTCGGGTGATAGTTCGCCTTCATGGGGTGCCCGTGTCTATCATTTCTGATCGGGGTACGCAGTTTACTTCGCACTATTGGAGGGCAGTTGACTGTGAGTTGGGTACCCGATTAGAGTCGAGTACAACATTTTACCCTCAGACTGACGGGCAGTCCGAACGTACCATTCAGATACTGGAGGACATGCTTCGTGCTTTTGTTATTGACTTTGGAGGTTCGTGGGATCAGTTCTTGCCGTTATCGAAGTTTGCTTATAATAATAGCTATCAGTCGAGCATTCAGATGGCTCCTTATGAGGCATTATGTGGTAGACGGTGCAGATCGCCAGTTGGATGGTTTGAGCCGGGAGAGGCTCGGTTGCTGGGTACAGACTTAGTTCATGAGGCCTTGGATAAGGTCATGATTATTCAGGAGAGACTTCGTGCAGCTCAATCTAGGCAAAAGAGTTACGCAGATCGTAAGGTTTGTGATGTGGCATTCATAGTTGGAGAGAGAGTATTGCTTCGTGTGTCACCCATGAAGGGTGTAATGAGATTTGGGAAGAAGGGTAAGTTGAGCCCTAGGTACATCGGGCCATTTGAGATTCTTGATAGAGTGGAGAAGGTAGCTTATAGATTTGCGTTACCTCCAGGGTTATCCTCAATTTATCTGGTATTCCATGTGTCTATGCTCCGGAAATATCATGGTTACCCGTCCCACGTGTTAGATTTCACTTCTATTCAATTGTACAAGGACTTGACTTATGAGGAGGAGCCGATAGCTATTTTAGACTGGGGGGTTCGTCAGTTGAGATCTAAGAGTTATTCCTCAGTCCGAGTGCAGTGGAGAGGCCAGCCCGTTGAGACAGGTGTCCGAGTCTGACATGCAGAGTAGATATCCACACTTGTTCGCCATTTCAGGTAATTTACTATGTTCGTTCGAGGACGAACGTTTGTTTAGAGGTTGAGATTGTGATGACCCTAGGGGTCATTCTGTGAATTTAGACTCCGTTCTTGTCTTAATATCCCTAAAAAGGTTAGTTTTAAATACCTCTATTTGTGTGCGTAGTCCGGGCGTGAAACCGGAAAGCTTTTATGTGAAAATATGAGAAATAGTAATTTCTAGAGTTAAAATTAGATTATAGTTGACTTTGGTCAGCATTTTGAGTAAAAACAAACAGACCCGGATCCGCGTTCCGACGATCCTGGGAGGTCTGCAGTAAAATATGGGACTGGGGCGTATGCCCGGAAATGAATTCCGAAGTCCCAAGCCTTAGAAATCAATTTTTGAAAGAAATTATTTTGCTAAAATATAAATGAAATAAAGAAAAGAATTAATGTTTGAGATCATCGGTATCGGGCCCGTATTTTGGTTCCGGAGCCCGGTACAGATTTGTTATAGTATTTAAAGGTTAACTGTGAGATTTGGTGAAAATGGAGTTTATTTGACGTGATTCGGACATCCGGTTGAAAAGTTATGAACTATAAGTGTTCTTGAGGAAAATGATGAGTTTTGAGGTTTAATTCATGGTTTCACATGTTATTTTCATAATTTGATCGCAGGAGCAAGTCTGTATAATGTTTTTAGACTTGCGTGCATGATTTGTTTAAAGCCCCGAGGGATCGGGCGAGTTTCGAGTAGGTTTCGGAGTGTTAAAAGTTGGAAAACCATTTATGGTGCACCAGTTCTAGTGTGCCCGCACCTGCGAGCCTAGGGCCGTAGGTGCGAGACAGCAGGTGCGCATTCCTGGTCCGCAGATGTGGCTACCTCGCAGATGCGGACACCTTCTCTGCAGGTGCGGACCCGCAGAAGCGGATACATTTCCGCAGGTGCGATCCCTTTTCCACACCTGCGATAACGCAGGTGCGACCCAAGCATCACAGGTGCAAAGGTCGACTGCCCAGCCCTATAAAACCCAATTTTAAAATGGGCAAAACCCATTATTCTCCAAATTTTCGAACCTTACACCCCTAGGAGCGAATGTCTTCACCAATTATCATCCCCAAGTCATAGGCAATCAATTCTAAACTTTATTCTTTCAATAACTTATTGTTTTTCATCACTTTTAAATCAAAAACTAGGAATTTCCATGGTAAAAATTGAGGGTTTGGGTAGAATTAGGGAATTATGTAAAACTCGAATCTTTATCTCGAATTGAGGTTGGATTTCGAAACTAATTGTATATTTGGGTTCGTGGGTGAATGGGTAAACGTAAATTGGTCCGAACCCCGAGTTTAGACCAAGCAGGGCCGGGGTCAGGTTTTCCCTTTTTTGAGAAAACTTAGGAAAAATTATGATTTTCAATAAAGTTAGTTCCTTTAGCCTTAATTAATGATATTAAGTTAATTATGATTAGATTCGAGTGTATTGGAGGTGAATTCAAAAGGAAAAGCAGTAATTGAGCAGTGAGTGACCTACAAAATTGAGGTAAGTGTTTGGTCTGACCTTGACTTGAGGGAATAGGAATCCCCACTTATTTTCTATGTGAATTGCATGTGTGTGGTGTATAGGTGAGGTGACGAGTATCTATGCACCACCAAATGATCTGTTAAACATGATCCCTTCCCCGCTTCCAATTTAATTGATTCATGTCTTAATTGTTCTATGTTAATTATTGTTTCTATGACTACTTGGCCTTATTACTTTATTGCTAAATAATGTTATGATTATTTTGGACGAGTATTGGTTGTTTATTTGGTCCCCTTATGTTATAGAAAGGTTGAGTAGTTTGGCATTGTTTTGGCGAGATGCATATGTATATATAGATTCCTGTTGGTTTCATTTTTTGTGATAATATTGATGAGTTTATGAGAAGTACCGTTTATGTTTATAAATATTGAGATAAAGGTGTTGTGAAAAGCTTGGCCTGAATTGTGAAAATTTCTGACAAACAAATACAAATTGATTGTGATAAGGGTGGAGAAATTGATTGTGATAAGGGGGCGAAATTGATTATGATAAGGGTGGAGAAATTGATTGTGATAAGGGGGTGAAATTGATTGTGATAAGGGTGGATAAATGATTGTGAAAAGGGTGAAAAGGTGGGATCGAGTTGCACGCCGCAACAAGACAGTGATAATGGTGAATAATTATGTTTTACTGATTTTAATTACAAGGATTTGGAAATTCTTGTTTTACACTACGATTTTTCTCATATTTTGTACATGTGATTAATTTAAAGTAAAGTTTGGAAATTTGGAAATTTATTCGAGGATTGGTTATAGCTGAGACCTGGAAAAAAGTGACTGAGTTATCCTAAATTGTTGTTGCAGTTGTTATTATTTACTTGTTTTAGATTTCCTTCTTGCGTTATTATTTATTATTGTCATAGGTTATATTGTTGATGCCCCGCCTTAGCCTCGTCACTACTTCGTCGAGGTTAGGCTCGGCACTTACTCAGTACATGGGGTCAGTTGTACTGATACTATACTCTGCACTCTTTTGTGCAGATCCAGGTACCGGTCAGCAATAGAGATATTTATAGCAGCTACCTATTTCTTTTTCGGAAACACGAGGTATATTTGCCGGCGTTCGCAGATCCCGAGAGTCTTCTCTATATTATTTAGTCGATTGTTCTATTCGATTCCAAACAGTTATACATTATTTCTTTCAGCCCATTATTTGTAGTAGTCTTTAGTAGTTCATGAATTGTGACACCTGACCCTGGGTAGTCGTAGATTTATTTATATAATTAGTTCGTGGCTCAATTTAGTTAATTATTTATTATTTTATATTGTGAATTATTTATTTAAAGCCATTAGCCTAAGTATTAATTTAAAATTATTTTATCCGGTTTAAACGGTTAATTAAAGGAAATAGGTAATCGAACTCTAACATTTGCTTACCTAGAAAGTGTAGTGTTAGGCGCCATCACGATCCCTAAGGTTGGAAATTTGGGTCGTGACACCGATGCCATGTACTAAGTAAGTGCCGAGCCTAGCCTCGACGAAGTAGTGACGAGGCTACGACGGGGCATTAACAACATATAACCTGTGACAATAATATATACAATAATGCAATAAAATAATTCTACACGAACAAGAAAAATATAACTGAGACAATAAATATAAAGCAAGAAGGAAATCTACACAAATAATTAAGTACTGCAACAACAATGATATAACTCAGCCGCCTTTTCTAGGACTCAGCCATAACCAATCTCAAATAAGTTTCCAAATTTCCAAACTTTAACTTTAAATAAAAGTAGTGCCAAGATATGAAAAATAGTAATATAAAATAGTTAGTTTTCAAATCTTTGTTTTTCTTTGAAAATCAGTAAAAAAATATAAATGTCCTCCGTTATCGCTCCTTGTTGCGGCGTGCAACCCGCTCCCACCTGTCCACCCTTATTGCTCCTCCCTATAGATATCACCCTTATTACTCCTGTTGCGGCGTGCAACCCGATCCCACCTGTCCACCCTTATTACTCCTTGTTGCGGCGTGCAACCCGCTCCCACCAGACATATCATATCAATTTATTCATATATTTCACAATTCAGGCCAAGCCTTTCACAATACTTTTATTTCCACAATTTCAAACAGAAAACAATATAGCTCGTAAGCTTCAACCAATATCATTTCACAATAAAATCAACCAGAATATATGTAAGCACCGTAACACTGTCAACCCATCTCAGTATTTATGTACCATGATAAAATCAAGAGGACAACCAACACTTTTAATACACTTGCCACAACATTTGACAACAATCAATTGAAATCAAACAACCACGTAAACCTCAACAATCATAAAACAGTTAAATTGCAATTCTCATAACTTCCTCAATATTATCAAAAATGAAACCAACACACTTTCCAAATATATATATATATATATATATATATGATATGAATTGTGTGGTAAGCCATGTTTGGGGCCTAGTGCCGATCTATTTACCCCTTGAGGGATGTTTTTACTATTTTCCTCACTGATATGTTATGATTTTTCACTCAGTCTTTTCTGTGAAATTATTTTGACACTCAGAGTATTGTGATACTATTTCTTGAAAATAAAATACTATTTTTGGGTCGAGAACCCTGTATATTTATGGCCTGAAGGGCAAACTAAGAGTTTCTGACTGAGTGAGGTTGCTTTCCTATATTGTGAGGATGTTATGATATGAGTGTGGTTGTTGGCCAATATTGTGAGTGATTTATGCCATGATGTGGCTTGTTTATAGCGCTTGGGCTGCAGGAGCCCCTCCGGAGTCTATACACACCCCTAATGAGCGCAGGTACCTAATGAGTGATGCCCGCGGGGCTTATGCTGAGTGATCGTGAGGTTGCCTAATGGGCAGAGTGATCGTGAGGTTGCCTGATGGGAAGAGTGACTGTGAGGTTGCCTGATGGACAGAGTGACTGTGAGGTTTCCTGATGGGCAGAGTGACTATGAGGTTGCCTGATGGGCAGAGTGATTGTGAGGCTGCCTGATGGGCTGATACTGAAAGAAATTGTTATGAGAAATGATTATGGCCCGAGGGACAAATTTATGAAGATTTTTACTGAGTTTTCGAACTATGATTTACTTCGTTTTCAAACTGGTTTTTAGTGAGAACTTTACTGAGATATACTGATATTACACTTGTTTCAAAGGATTTCTGGAAACTGATTTTTGAACTCATGTATTTGATGAATACTATCTGGTGACTTAGTGTTTTACTGGTTTTGGGAAATTGGAGTGTCTATGCTGTGTGTTTTATATTTCTCAGACTGTGATTTATTTTCATTACTACTGAGTTGGCGTACTCATAAAGACTCCCTGTGCCTCTGTGCACAGATTCAGGTACCGATTTGGAGCAGTAGCTGCCTCGTTCGTTAGCAGCAGCTTTACGGAATTTCAAGGTAGCTGTCCAGCATCCACAGCTTCTCCATTTCCCTTCCTTATTCAGTTTAGCATTTCATTCCTAGACTTTATTTAAGACATTAGTAGAGTTAGTTTCATTTTGTAGATGCTCGTGACCATGTTGACTCCAGTTTTGGGAGGTTTTGTTTAGAGTTGTTTGAACTATTATTGGGACGCTAAGACTTAATGAAATTTATTTATTACTATGTTTGTTGTTACTATTGAATTGTGAATTATTAAAATCGAACGAATGTGTAGTTATGTGATGGTTGGCTAGCCTAGTTCCACGATAAGCGCCATCATGACCTGTTAAGATTTGGGGTCGTGACAAGTTAGTATCATAGCTCTAGGTTACATAGGACTCAACGGTCATGACCAGGTTCATTAAAGTCTTGCGGATCGGTACGGAGACGTCTGTACTTATCTTCGAGAGGCTGCAAAACTCTTAGGAAAAATCTCAATTTATTGAACTCTTTTGTGCCAATCTATTGATTCTTGAAATCTAAACTCATGTTGTTTCATTCTCTCACAAATTGTGAGGACACGCAATACCGATCAGGGTGACCAGACACCAGCCATACCCACAAAGGGTCGAGGCCGTGGTAGATATAGGAGACCACAAGTGTGTGAATCTTATCTTGCCTTTGTGAGG
Organism: Nicotiana undulata; assembly: GCA_005239495.1. Lineage (NCBI taxonomy): Eukaryota > Viridiplantae > Streptophyta > Magnoliopsida > Solanales > Solanaceae > Nicotiana > Nicotiana undulata. The sequence goes on from ML281519.1 coordinate 13,042, forward strand.
GATGTTAGTAGTGAGACTCCATCTGTTGATTCTGTTCGCGTAGTCCGTGATTTTCCGGATGTATTCCCTCCAGACCTGCCAGGCATGCCACCTGACAGGGATATTGATTTTGGTATTGACTTGGTGCCTGACCCTCAGTCTATCTCTATTCCACCTTACCGCATGGCACCATCGGAGTTGAAAGAACTGAAACAGCAGCTTCAGGAACTCTTAGATAAGGGGTTCATTCGGCCTAGTGTGTCACCTTGGGGTGCACCGGTCTTGTTTGTGAAAAAGAAGATGGCTCCATGCGTATGTGTATTGATTATAGACAACTGAATAAGGTTACAATGAAGAATCGTTATCCTTTGCCTCGTATTGATGACTTATTTGATCAGCTTCAGGGAGCTAAGGTGTTCTCCAAGATCGACTTGAGGTCGGGGTATCATCAGTTGAAGATTCGGGATTCTGACATTCTGAAGACTGCTTTCAGGACGAGATATGGCCATTATGAATTCCTGGTTATGTCATTTGGGCTGACCAATGCCCCAGCAGCGTTCATGCAATTTATGAATAATGTGTTCCAGCCTTACCTTGATTCATTCGTCATTGTGTTCATTGATGACATCCTGGTTTATTCCCGCAGCCAGGAAGAGCATGCTCAACACTTTAGGATTGTGTTACAGAAGGTTGAGAGAGGAGAAACTTTATGCAAAATTCTCCAAGTGTGAATTTTGGATTGGTTCAATAGCGTTTTTGGGGCACGTGGTGTCTAGTGAGGGTATTCAGGTTGATCCAAAGAAGATTGAGGCGGTGCAGGGTTGGCCTAGACCGTCCTCAGCTACTGAGATTAGGAGTTTCCTTGGTCTGGCAGAATATTACCGTCGCTTTGTGGAAGGATTCTCTTCTATTGCTTCACCATTGACTAGATTGACCCAGAAGGGTGCTCCATTCAGATGGTCTGATGAGTGTGAGGAGAGCTTTCAGAAGCTCAAGTCAGCATTGACCACATCTCCGGTTTCTTTTTTGTCTACTGGTTCGGGTTCTTACACAGTCTATTGTGATGCCTCTAGAGTTGGGTTGGGAGCAGTGTTGATGCAGGACGGTAGGGTTATCGATTACGTGTCCAGACAATTTAAGGTGCACAAGAATAATTACCCAGTGCACGATCTTGAGTTATCTTCCATTGTTCATGCCTTAAAGATTTGGCGTCATTACTTGTATGGGGTACAATGTGAGATTTTCACTAGTCATCGTAGCTTGTAGTATCTGCTGAGGCAGAAGGATTTGAATTTGAGGCAGAGAAGATGGTTAGAGCTTCTCAAGGATTATGATCTAACTATTTTGTATAACTCGGGAAAGGCCAATGTAGTGGCCGATGCATTGAGTCGCAGAGCTGAGAGTTTGGGGAGTCTAGCATACCTTTCAGCAGCAGAGCGACCTTTAGCACTTGATGTTCAGGCTTTAGCGGGTCAGTTAGTGAGATTGGATTTGTCAGACCCTCCGCGGGTATTAGCTAGCATGGCTTCCCAGTCTTCTCTCTATGATCATATTAAAGCTCGCCAGTATGATGACCGACACTTGGTAGTTCTTCAGGATAGAGTTCGTCGGGGTGATGCCAGGGATGTGACTATTGGTGATGACGGAGTTATGAAGATGCAGGGCCGTATTTGCATGCCCAATGTGGAAGGGATTCGAGAGTTGATATTAGCAGAGGCCCACAGCTCGTGGTATTCTATTCATCCGGGTGCCGCGAAGATGTATCAGGATCTGAGACAACAGTATTTGTGGAAGCGGATGAAGAGAGATATTGTTGAGTATGTATCACGGTGTCTCAACTGCTAGCAAGTCAAGTATGAGCACTAGAGACCAGACGGATTATTTCAGAGGTTAGTTATTCCAGAATGGAAGTGGGAGCGAATCACTATGGACTTTGTAGTTGGGCTTCCACGGACTTCGAAGGGTTTTGATGCTATTTGGGTCAATATGGATAGATTGACCAAGTCCGTGCATTTCATTCATGTCAATACTACTTATACTTCAGAGAGGTTAACTGGTATTTACATTAAGGAGATTGTCCGGTTGCATGGAGTTCCGGTTTCTATTATTTCTGATAGAGGTACTCAATTCACATCTCAGTTTTGGAGGGACGTACATAGAGGTATGGGTACTGATGTAGAGTTGAGCACTGCATTTCATTCTCAGACCGACGGGCAGTCGGAACGGACTATTCAGATTTTGGAAGATATGTTACGGGCTTGTGTGCTTGATTTTGGTGGTTCATGGGATCCGTTTCTGCCATTAGCGGAGTTTGCATACGATTGTCACGCCCCCAAACTAGGGGAGGCACGACTGCCACTCGATACTGTATTCGATCGAGTTAGCCACTAAATATACTAGCTAACTAAACTGGGGGCCCAACAGATCGGGCAGCACAACATCTGAAATACTAAGCCTGGACCGTTAAGGTCATGACCCGATTAACAATAAGCCATATAAACAAAGGTAGACAAGCCAAAATAATAAAGTACTAGCTGGTCGACGAGGCCGCGACTGAAGACATACATGCTTACACACATATATATACATGCCAAGCTTATTGGCTGGAGACTGAAAGCTGCAAAAAGAAACCCAGAATACTATGTCCACAATAGCCTCTAAGAGTGTCATAAGCACTATCGGGACAAGGCCCCGACTATACCCAAATTGTACAACAAAAGTAACCATCCTATGAAATCTCCAAGAAGAGGTGGAGCTTACCAACTCACATCTGAACCCCGAAATCCTAGCGG
>MDKH01196762.1:0-19031 GCA_005239495.1 Nicotiana undulata
CGGAATTGGAGAGTGTAATTACACCCAATTTCATGCTGGCCAAACAAACATGCCAAGATAGCCAATTACATTTCCAAGGTGGCTTTCCATACATGATCTAAGTGTTGCGATATATACTATCAACCATGGATTTTGGTTTGGATATAGTATTTATTATGAAATAATTATTTATTCAAATTTAATAAAGTTTGAAATATATCATATATTCGTTTGTGTCCTTTACTTATATAGTACTCCCTCTGGTCCAAAATAAGTGATTTTTTTGTTATTTTCACACATATTAAAAATTCACCTTTTAACATTAATTAGCAATGAAATTGACCATATTAACCTTTACTATTGTGATGACCCAAATGGTCATTTTAAGAATTCAGACTCAATTCTAGACTTATTAGCCATAAAAAGACTAATTTAAAATACCTCGATTTGCATGCGCAGTCCGGGCGTGAAACCGGAAAGCTTATATGTTAAATATGAGAAATAGTAATTTCTAGAGTTAAAATTTGATTATAGTTGACTTTGGTCAACATTTTGAGTATTTGGACCCGGATCTGTGTCGACGATCCCGGAAGGTCCGCAGTAAAATATGGGACTTGGGCGTATGCCCGGAAATGAATTCCGAGGTCCCAAGCCTTAGAAAATAATTTTTGAAGAAAAATATTCTGTTGGTTAATACAAGAAATAAAGAAATGAAATAATACGTGAAATATATGATATCGGGCCCGTATTTTAGTTCCAGAGCCCGAAACAAGTTTGTTATGTTATGTAAGTCCTATCTGTGAAGTTTCATGAGAATCGGAGTTGATTTGATTTAATTCGGACATCCGGTTGAAAAGTTAGAAAAATTTGAGTGTTCTTGAGAAAACCATGAGTTTTGAGGTTAAATTTATAGATTTTGATGTCATTTTGATGATTTGACTGCACGAGCAAGTCCGTATGATATTTTTAGACTTGCGTGCATGTTTGGTTTGGAGCCCCTAAGGTTTGAGTGAGTTTCGGATAAATTTAGGCTATGTTGTGCTTGTTTTTGATGTTTCATCGTTGTTTCTTCAAGCATAAATGATACCACATTAATCAAATGAGCTCCAAATTCAGTTTTTATTGAACACGGAGCCATAGGAAAAGGAATAATTGAATTTGGACATCGTATGAGGAAGTTATGCTCATTTTCGTGTCGGAAAAACAGTGATGGTTTTCTGGTATGCCCAGTTCGCAAATGCGAACTTATTGTCGCAAATGCGACTTTTTTCCAGCTTCCTCTTGTTCCCAATTGCGAAGTATTTCTTCGCTTTTGCGAGGGTTGCAAATGCGAACCCTGGGTAGCAAATGCGACTTCTGCAACCTGTTAAGTAAGATTTTAGACGGGATTTTCACCCATTTTTCAGTTTTCCTCAAACCCTAAACCTCCATATGTGATTTTCCAAAGCCCCAAACTTCTCCAAATCATTGGTAAGTGATATCTAACTAATTTCTTTCAATTCCTAACAACTTTTAACAATGATTTCAACCAAAAATCTAGAGTTTTCATGGTAAAAATTTGGTTTTTGGGTAGAACTTAGGAATTTCAAATTTTGGGGAATTGGACCTCGAATTAAGGTCGGATTCCAATACCAATTGTATAGCTGTGCTTGGGGGAGATTGGGTAAACGATTTTTGGTCCGAACCTCGAGTTTAGACCAAGCGGGTCCGGGGTCGATTTTTGAAATTGAATAGGAAAACTTAGGAAAACCATTGCTTTTCAATAAAGATGATTCACTTAGGAACCGAGGGGATGTTATGAGTGCGGGGATCTAGGACATATAAGGAGGACTTGTCCCAGGTTTCGGGGCAAGGCAGTACAACAAGGTTATCAGCCTATGAGTCCAGCACCAGCGGTCTGGCCACCTAGAGGTGGAGGATTGACCGGCAGGGGTTGTCCTAGAGGTGGAGGCCAGACCGGGGGAGTTTAGTCAGCTCCTATTCATTCCGGTGGAGGTCAGTCATCCGGTGCTCCAGCTAGATTCTGTGCTATTCTGGCCAGATCAGATGCAGTTGCCTCAAATGCCGGGATCATAGGTATTATTTCAGTATGTGGTAGAGAGGCATCAGTGTTATTTGATCCAGGATCCACTTATTCATATGTATCAACCTTATTTTCTTGTTTCCTGGATGTTCCTCATGAGTCCTTGGGCTCTCCTATTTTTGTGTCCACCCCTATGGGCGATTCTGTGGTGGTAGACCGGATTTATCGGTTCTGTGTGGTTACATTTTGTGGGTTCGAGACCAGAGCGGACCTCCTATTGCTCTACATGGTTGATTTCAAGGTTATTCTAGGCATGGATTGGCCATCTCCCTATCATTCCGTTCTAGATTGCCATGCTAGGACGGTTACTCTAGCCATGCCCGAGATGCCTAGGCTGGAGTGGAGGGGTTCCTCAGTTAGTGCAGCCAGTTGGGTTATTTCCTTCCTGAAGGCTCGACATATGGTCGAGAAGGGTTGTCTGGCCTATCTTGCTTATGTGCGGGACACCACCGCCGAGTCTTTCGACGATTGATTCAGTGCCAGTGGTTCGAGAGTTTGTTGATGTATTTCCTTCAGACCTTCCAGGCATGCCTCTGGATCGCGATATTGATTTCTGTATCGATTTAGCTATAGGCACCCAACCTATCTCTATTCCCCCGTACCGTATGGTTCCGAAAGAATTGAAGGAATTGAAGAATCAACTTCAGGAGTTGTTGGCTAAGGGTTTTATCAGGCCGAGTGTATCACCGTGGGGTGCTCCAATGCTATTTGTGAAGAAGAAAGATGGGTCTATGCGGATGTGTATTGACTACCACCAGTTGAACTAGGTCACTATTAAGAATAAGTACCCATTGCCGCACATCGATGATTTGTTTGACCAGTTGTAGGATGCTCGGGTGTTTTCTAAGATCGACTTGAGATCGGGGTACCACCAGCTGAAGATTCGGGACTCGGATGCTCCGAAGACTGCTTTTCGTACGAGATACGACCATTATGAGTTCCTGGTGATGTCCTTTGGCTTGACTAATGCCCCAGCAGCATTTATGGACTTGATGAACAAGGTGTTCAGACCGTATATTGATTCTTTTGCCATTGTCTTTATTGATGACATTCTGATATACTCACGTAGCTTGGGAGAGCACGAGCAACATTTGGGAGTTGTACTCCAGACTTTGCGATAACAGAAGCTATATGCTAAGTTCTCCAAGTGTGAGTTCTGGTTGGATTCTCTGGCATTCTTGGGGCATATGGTATCCGGAGAGGGTATCAAGGTTGATCCTAAGAAGATAGAGGCAATTCAGAGTTGGCCACGTCCTACTTTAGCTACAGAGATCAGGAGTTTCTTGGGTCTAACAGGCTATTATCGACGATTTGTGGAGGGCTTTTCATCCATTGCAGCCCCACTGACTAGATTGACTCATAAGAATGCCCCGTTCCGATGGTCCGACGAGTGTGAGGCGAGCTTTCAGAAGCTCAAGCAGCATTAACCTCAGCACCAGTTCTAGTATTGCCTTCTAGTTCTGGGATGTATATAGTATATTGTGACGCTTCACACATTGGTTTGGGATGTGTGTTGATGCAGGAAGGGAGAGTTATTGCTTATGCTTCGCGCTAGCTGAAGGTTCATGAGAATAATTAACCTATGCACGATCTGGAGTTGGCGGAGATTGTTCATGCTCTTAATATTTGGAGGCACTACTTGTATGGGGTGTCTAGTGAGATTTATACAGACCACCGCAGCTTGCAGCACTTGTTCAAGCAAATGGATCTTAATTTGAGGCAGCGCATATGGATTGAATTATTGAAGGATTATGATATCACCATTCTTTATCATTTGGGCAAGGCAAATGTGGTAGCAGATGCCTTGAGCAGGAAGGCAGAGAGTATGGGTAGTTTGGCTTATATTGCAGCAGAGGAGAGACCTCTAGCCTTGGACATTCAGTCCTTGGCTAATCGCCTGGTGAGATTGGACCTTTCAGAGCCCCACCGAGTTCTTGCACATGTGGTTGCTCAGTCTTCATTATTGGGAGAGATTAAGGCCCGACAGTTTGACGATCCGTGCTTGGCGGAGCTATGGGAGACTGTGGTTCGGGGTGGTGCCAAAGAGGTTACTATTGGCAAGGATGGTGTTCTGAGATTTCAGGGCCGTTTGTGTGTTCCTAATATTGATGGCCTGAGGGAGAGGGTTTTAGAGGAGTCTCACATTTCATGGTATTCTGTTCATCCGGGTGATACGAAGATGTATCGTGACTTGAAGCAACATTTCTGGTGGAGGCGGATGAAGAAGGACATAGTGGAGTACGTGGATAGATGTCTTAATTGCCAGCAGGTCAAGTATGAGCTCTAGAGGCCAGGAGGCCTACTTCAGCAGATGCCCATTCCTGAGTGGAAGTGGGAGCGCATCACTATGGACTTCGTGGTTGGGTTGCCTCAGACTTTGCGGAAGGTTGACGCGGTTTGGGTCATTGTGGATAGGTTGACCTAATCGGCACATTTCATTCCAGTAGCTACTACTTATACTTCTGAGAGGTTGGCCCAGATCTACATTCGGGAGATAGTCCGGTTGCACGGTGTGCCTGTGTCCATTATATCAGATCGAGCTCATCAGTTCACCTCGCACTTCTGGAGAGCATTGCATAGTGAGTTGGACACCCAAATAGATCTCAGCATACTATTTCACCCTTAGACTGATGGTCAGTCGGAGCGGACAGTTCAGATATTGGAGGACATGCTCAACGCATCTGTGATTGACTTCGGGAGTCAGCTGGACCAGTTCTTGCCTTTGGCCGAGTTCGCTTACAATAATAGTTATCAGTCTACCATTGAGATGGCTCCATTTGAGGCCTTGTATGGCGGGGCATGTCGTTATCCTATCGGGCGGTTTGAGCCTAGCGAGGCTAAGTTATATGGCACCGACCTGGTGAGGGATGCTTTAGAGAAAGTGAAGTTGATTCAGGAGAGGCTTCGCACAACACAGTCCAGACAGAAGAGTTACGCAGATCAGAAGGCGCGTGACGTTTCATTTATGGAGGGAGACAAGGTCCTATTGAAAGTCTCGCCGATGAAAGGTATTATGAGGTTCGGGAATAAGGGCAAGCTGAGCCCGAGGTTTATAGGTCCTTTTGAGGTGTTGAGGGGAGTTGGAGAGGTTGCTTATGAGCTTGCTTTACCTCCCAGTTTATCAAGAGTTCATCCGGTCTTTCATGTATCCACGCTCCGGAGGTACCACGCCGACTTCTCTCACGTGGTTGATTACCATTCAGTTGGATGAGAGGTTGGGCTACGAGGAGGAGCCAGTTGCTATTATTGCTAGGCAGGATCGCCAGTTGAGGTCCAAGAGAGTTTTCGCAATAAAGGTCCAGTGGAGGGTCCAACCAGTCGAAGAGGCGACTTAAAAGTCCGAGGAGGACTTGCGGAGCAAATATCCACACCTATTCAGCACTTCAGGTATGATTCTAGACCCGTTCGAGGACGAACGTTTGTTTAAGAGGTGGAGAATATAACGACCCGACTGGTCGTTTTGCGTTCTAGGGTCCCGTTACCCTAAATAAGACTTCCCGTATTTGCTTTTAATGATTTATGACCTGTGGGGACGGGTGGTTCGGGATTCAGAAGAGTTTGGAACGGTGTAGGAACACTTGGTTCCTTAAGGTTGGCCTTTGTGGCCAAGTTTGACTTCAGTCAACTTTTTGACTAAACGACCTCGGAATCGAGTTTCGTCAATTCCGGTAGCTTCGTATGATGATTTCGGACCTGGGCGTATGTTCAGAATGGGTTTTGGATGTCCCGGGAGCGTTTCAGCGCCCAATAGTGAAATAAAAGTTTCTTTAAGTTCAAATTGTGGTTTGGAATGTGTTTTTGAGTTATCGAGGTCCGAATGGGATTCCGAGACCGGGAATAGTTCCGTTATGTCATTTATGACTTGTTTGCAAAATTTGGTGTCATTCTGAGTAGTATAGGTCGGTTCGGCACACTGTTAACGGATTCAAGAACTTAAAAGTTCTTTAGTTGATTCTAGGGGTTTTGAGGTATGATTTGGAGTTTTAGCGTTGTTGTGGGTGTTCGAAGGCTCGAGAGAGTCCGTATTATGATTTGGGACTTGTTGGTATAATTGGACGGGGGCTCGGGTGGGCTCAGATCCCGCTCGGGCAGCAAACGAGGCCAAAAACCAGCAAACATAGCTGCTGGTGCACCAGATCTAGTGTGACCGCACCTGCGGTTGCCCAGTCGCCGGTGCGAGAACGCTCCTGTGGTCCTTGCTTCGCAGGTGCGGCTTCAGGTGAGCCTGCCCATTTCTCTCAGGTGCGGATCAAAATCCGCAGGAGCGGAGCCTCAGGTGCGGGATCTTCTCCGCAGGTGTGAGACCAGACCCCCCTTGCCCATTCCCGCAGGTGCGAGATACTTCTCACAGGCGCGAGACCGCAGGTGCGATCCTCGAGCCGCAGGTGAGGAATCCCTGTGGGTAGTAAGTGTTTTAAAACACGAGAATCCTCCATTGTTGAGAATTCATCTTCTTCCTTGGGGCGATTTTGAGCATGCAAAAGAGACCAACGACCTAACTACTTAAATGTAAGTAAATTCCACCCTAATGTTGGTTTAATATTTGAATTCCTAGGTAAATTAACATCCTAATTAGTAGAAATCATGGTTTAGGGCAAAAATCTAGGTTTTTATGAAAATGAGGGAGTTACCATGGAATTGGTTTTGAAAACATACAAAATTTACATAATGTTGATCCTTAGACTATGAGTGAGTGTTTCCTTAAAACATTTCCGAAATCCTAGCATACGAGCCCCGAGGTGTATTTTGGGATTTTTCAATTTAGGTTGAGATAATCGTTTAAATAGAGGAACTTCATACTTTCTAGTATAAATTAATTTATTTATGCAATATTTGACTAGTTTCGAGTCCTTGGGAGACGAGTTTGGAGTTTCAGGCGCATTCTTGACCCGGAGAGTAGGCTCGACACGAGGTGAGTCTCCTTTCTAACATTGTAAGAAGGAATTGTACCCATAGGTGATTATAAATGACTGTATGTCCTTATTTTCGGGGGCTACGCACACACGAAGTGATGAGAGTCCGTGCGTAGCTACTATTATGCCTTAACAGGTAGTTTAGGATTCACAAGCATGCGTTATTTGTTGTATCCGTGATCTTACATGTGTCCTAGGTAGTCTAATATCCTTGAATTCCATATATAAAGGCCTTGGAGGTTATATTTCGAAGTTGGCATTATTGAATCCTTTTTCTGCTAAGTATGATCCCATGTTAAATCATCTGAAATCCCTGTTAAGCATGTATATGTATACGGGAACCCGTGTCGCACGTATGATTCGCGAGCGGGGTAGTCCTAATATTATGTTAACCGCGTCGCATGATCAATTCGTAAGCGCGGCAGATAGATGCATCTATGGTTCGGGCCGTTCGACCCTCGGCAATGCACATTTACTTTTCACGTCGTATCGGCTGTACGTTCACGGCCTGTTATGTGTTTGAGCATTGAGGTGAAGCCCTGTAATTGTAATTGTTGATTTCATTAAAAAGGGAAGGTTAAGTAGCTTGTATGCTATGGAAGTTGATACGTAAAGGTGCTAGAGACCATTATCTGATGCTATTTTCCTCATTACTGCTATTACTGTTTAGCCTGTATTTATTGTATATTATTTTGAACTAGTCAGTATCGGGTCGACCTCTCGTCACTACTTCTTCGAGGTTAGGCGGGATACTCACTGGGTACATATTTGTTTATGTACTCATGCTACGCTTCTGTACTTAATTGTACAGGTTCTGAGGCTGGTGCATCTGGTTATCAGGATGGAGCTCGACCCTGAGATTATATCTGGACTTGACTTCACGGTGAGCTGCCCTCTGGCGATTCTCAGCAGCACTATGGAGTTCTCTTTTGTGTATTCCTGTCTACTTCTTTCACACAGTAGGACAATTTATTTCATCTTTTGTATATTCTACTAGTACGCCTGTAGACTTTTGACACCGGTTCCTGACACACACATAGTAGATACTTTATTTTTGGGGATGTATATCTATATATTAGTTCATGATCCTTCATGGATGTATTTGCTTAAGTTGGTTAATTATCCGTTTCAACTTAATGTTCTAAACTTAAAATTTGGAAAGTGTGGGAATGTTTTATCAAATAAGGGAATTTTCACTAGTAAATCAATTGTTGGCTTGCCTGACCACGGTGTTGGGCGTCATCACGACCTAAGTTAGGATTTTGGGTCGAGACAACATGTATTGAACAAACCAAGTAGAGATAAGTATTTTATACTAATTTAAGAAAATAACTTCTCTAGCCACTAAATGTACTTATTGTAACGCCCCCAAATCAACAAGGGTCGTGATGGCGCCTATCGTGAAACTATGCTAGCCCTCTAACACAATGAAATCAAAATTTTCTGTGTAAAATAAATATATCTTGATATTCCAATAAAATATTTCCTTTTTAAGACAAGTTCAACAAGAAAATAATAATCCAACGATAAAAATTTAATACCGACCCAGACCTCTGGAGTCAATTGTCATGAGCATCTAGGACAATAAATACAATGTATAATAAAGTGACTTTGCTACTACAAAAGTCCGCAGTATGAAAGACAAAACTATGAACTGGGGAAAAGAAAGGAGGTGAGCTGGGGACGCTGAGCAGCTACCTCGATCCTCGAATAAACTCCAAGCACGTCAGAGATCAACTAGTGAGATGGTCCGATAACTGGATCTGCACACAGAGGTGCAGGGAGCAACGTGAGTACGCCAACTCAGTAAATAACCAAAGTAACTAAAAACTTGAGTGCAGTGACGAGCATTTATAAATCACAATTTCATAAAACAGTAATTCAACTTTTATTAGAAGCTCAGTATAAAGAAGGGTGGAAAAACAGTAAAATTCACAATATATCAGCCTTTCAGGCACATTATCTCTCATAATAAGGTGTCTTAGCCACTCGTGATTCCACTAACAGTATTTCATGCTCACACTAAGAACTCTCTCTCAACAAGTACCAGGTATCTCTCATCTTCTGCGGCGTGCAACCCGATCCACCTAACATATGTTGCGGCGTGCAGTCTGATCCAATATATATACATATACATATGTTGTGGCATGCAGCCCGATCCATATAATATATACATATGTTGCGGCGTGAAGCCCGATCCATATAATAGTCGACTGTGCTCACTGGGGTGTACAGACACCGGAGGGGCTCCTACAGCCCAAGCACTATGTTGTTGTGGCGTGCAGCCCGATCCAATATATATATTGATGGGGCATGCAGCCCGATCCGATATATAATATATACTGTTGTGGCGTGCAACCCGACCCATATAATATATATGTATATTACTGTAGCGTGCAACCCGATCCATAACTATCCTCACATACTCGGCCCTCGTCCTTACTCAGTTATCCTCACCAGCCACTCGGGCAACTCATCTCAACTCACAGGACTCAGCCCAAAATATCTCTCAAAGTTTCAAAAACAGTGTGGTAACAGTGGAAATAGCAATAAGTAGAAAACATGACCGAGTTCACAATTATTCTATCAGGATAGTGTGAGAATAGTGTAAAAATACCCCTGAGGGTCTAAACAGATCGGCACAAAGGCCCCAAACATGGCTTACAACCCAAAATAAGTATACGTCTCTAAAATACAAGTTATTTCGTGATTTCAAATCAGTTATAAGGCTTAATAGTCGCTACAGGACGAACCAAGTCACAATCCCTATCGGTGCACGCCCACACGCTCGTCACCTAGCATGTGCTCACCTCATTTATCAAAACAATATAAAATACCGAGGTTTCATACCCTTAGGTCTAGAGTTACAATCGTTACTTACCTCAAAACAGCCCAAGAACTACTCCGCGATGCACTTGCTCTTCGAATCGGCTCCCAAATGCTCCGAGTCTATCAAAATCAGATCAATAACATCAAAATATGCTAGGGAGACGAACCCCAATCGAAAACTATTAAAATTAGGCATAATTCCCGAAATTGGCCAAACCCGACCCCCGGGCACACGTCTCGGAATTTGATAAAACTAACAAAACTAGAATCCTCATTCCCTCACGAGTCTACCCATATAAAATTTACCAAAATACGACCTCAAATACCCATTCAAATCATCAAAAACAATTCCCAAATCTTTCCTCCCATTCTTCTCCAATTTTCACTTTGATTCCTCAAATTACATGGTAAAAATCAAGACTATTCCATGAAATTAATCCAAAAGTGATTGAAGAACCTTACCACAAGAATTCCACTGAAAATCTCTTCCAAAACCTTCTTCTCTTGAGCTCTCTACTGGTGTTTCGAGATATGGCCTAAAACCCTCGTTTTGAACTTTTAAACTTTCGGCCCAGGCTATTTTTCTTCATCGCGATCGCGGACTTCCAGTCGCGATCGCGGAGAGTAACCAACACGCACCCAAAATTCCTGCTACGCGAACGCAAGAGACGTCTCGCAAACGCATACCTCAGCCTACTTAAGCCTACGCGATCGCGGTTGGCTTCACGCGACCACCTAGAGATATGCTCAAACACCTGACATCTAGATTCTTCTACGCGAACGCAAAAACTCCTACGCGATCGTAGTGACTAAGCTGCCCAAACACTGCGACCCCGAACACCCTTATGAGATCGCAGAGAGTAAAATCCTACCTACCTCTACTTGTTCTACACGATCGCGATTGCTCTCACGCGATCGCATTGAAGAAACACCTGCTTCATAAAATCCAGAAAAACCAACAACACCTAAGGCCTAAAAATGCCCGTTTGAGCATCCGAAACACACCTGAGGCCCCTGGGACCTCAACCAAACCTACCAACCAATCCTAATACCTCATTCGAACTTAGTCGAACCCTCGAAACACCAAAAACAACGCAAAAACCCAAAATCACATCAAATTCAAGCTTATGAACTTTGAAATTTCTAAATTTCACCAAGGATGCCGAAACCATCCAAAACACATTCGATTAACTTGAAAATTAACACATATCCAAAATGACATTACGGACCTGTTCCAACTTCCGAAATTCCATTCCGATCCCGGTAGCCTATTTTCCATTGTCGGGCGGAAATTGCCAAAACTAGCTTTCGCCAATTCAAGCCTTATTCTACACCGGACCTCCAAACTACATTCCGAACACACTCCTAAGTTTCAAATCACCTAATGAAGCTATATGAGCCATAAAATTTGCATTCTGAGGTCGTTTACCAATAAGTCAACTCCCAATTGACTTTTCCAACTATAAGGCTAATTTAGAAGACTAAGTGTCTCAATTACCATTACAATCATTCCGAACCCGAACCAACCGACCCCAACACATCATAAACAGTCTGAAAAATGCATGACAAGGCAAAAACAGGAATAACTGTGCGAATTCTATGGAACGACCGGCCGGGTCGTTACATTCTCCCCCTCTTAAACAAACGTTCGTCCTTGAACGGGTCTAGAAACATACATGGAGTCTCAAACAAGTGAGGATATCTTCTCCGCATCTCCCGCTCGGTCTCCCAGATGGCCTCCTCCATTGGCTTCCCTCTCCATTGCACTTTCACTGAAGCTATATCCTTAGACCTCAACTTTCTGACCTGACGACTGGCTCTACCTCATATGACATATCACCCTCAAGCTGCACTATGTTGAAGTCTAATACATGATATGGGTCACCAATATACTTCCGGAGCATCGACACATGGAACACCATATGAACACTCGATAAGCTGGGTGGAAAGGCAAGTCTATAAGCCACCTCTCCAACCTTTTGAAGCACCTCAAAAGGCCAAATGAACCAGAGACACAGCTTTCCCCTCTTCCCGAACCTCATAACACCTTTCATGGGTGACACCTTCAGCAGTACCTTCTCTCCCTCCATGAAAGACACATCCCAGATCTTTCGGTCCGCATAGCTCTTCTGCCTTGACTGCGTCGTGCGAAGTCTCTCCTGAATGAACTTCACCTTATCCAACGCATCCTGAACCAATTCTGTGCCCAATATCTTGGCCTCGCCCGGCTCAAACCAACCAGCCGGAGATCTACACCTCCTACCATATAAAGCCTCATACGGAGCCATCTAAATACTGGATGGTAAATATTATTATAAGCAAACTCCACGAGTGGCAGAAACTGGTCCCATGAACCCTTAAAATCAATGACAGAGGCACACAACATGTCCTCCAAGATCTAAATAGTATGCTCCGACTGTCAGTTGGTCTGAGGATGAAACGATGTTCTTAACTCAACCTGAGTACCCAACTCTCTCTGTACGATTCTCCAGATTTGAGATGTGAATTGAGTACCTCTGTCAGAAATGATAGAAACTGGAACCCCATGCAATCGGACAATCTCCCTGATGTAAATCTCGGCTAACCGCTCCGAAGAATAGGTAGTACCAACAGGAATGAAGTGCGCGGAATTGGTCAGCCGATCCACAATGACCTATATATCATCAAATTTCCTCGAAGTCCGTGGGAGCCCAACTACAAAATCCATGGTGATCCACTCCCACTTACACTCCGGAATATCTAACCTCTATAGCAATCCACCTGGCCTCTGGTGCTCATACTTGACCTGCTGGCAGTTGAGACACCGAGCTACAAACTCAATAATATATTTCTTCATCCGCCTCCACCAATAATGATGTCTCAAATCCTGGTACATATTCGCGACACTGGGATGAATGGAATACCGCGAGGTGTGAGCCTCTGCTAAAATCATCTCTCGAAGCCCATCCACATTGGGCAAACAAATACGGCCCTGCATCCTCATGACCCTTTCATCACCAATAGTCACATCTCTGGCATCACCTCGACGGACCATGTCCTGAAGAACTAGCAAGTGTCGGTCATCATACTGGCGTGCTCTAATGTGATCATAAAGAGAAGACCTGGAGGCTACACAAGCCAATACTGGTGGAGGCTATGACAAATCCAATCTCACCAACTGACCCGCTAAAGCCTGAACATCAAGTGCTAAAGGTCGCTCTGCTGTTGGAAGGTAGGTTAGACTCCCCAAACTCTCTACTCCGCGACTCAGGGCATCGGCCACTACATTGGCCTTCCCCGGATGATATAGAATAGTGAGGTCATAATCCTTGAGAAGCTCCAACCATCTTCTCTGACGCAAATTCAAGTCTTTCTGCTTCAGTAGATACTACAAACTACGATGATTAGTGAAAATCTCACAATGCACTCCATACAAAAACATAATGGCGCCAAATCTTCAAGGCATGAACAATGGCAGCTAACTCAATATCGTGCACTGGATAATTCTTCTCGTGAAACTTCAACTATCTAGACGCGTAGGCAATCACCCTACCGTCCTACATCAATACATCTCCCAAGCCAACTCTAGAAGCATCATAGTAAACTGTATAAGAACCTGAACCAGTGGGCAAAACCAACATCGGAGTTGTGATCAAAGCTGACTTGAGCTTCTGAAAGCTCACCTCGAACTCCTCATTCCACCTGAACGGAGCATCCTTCTAGGTCAGTCTGGTCATAGGTGCTGCAATAGATGAAAATCCCTCAACAAAACAACGATAGTAACATGCCAACCCAAGGAAACTGCGGATCTCCGTAGCTGATGACGGTCTAGGCCAACTCTGTACCGCCTCCACCTTCTTCGGATATACCTTGATCCCATCACAAGACACCAGATGGACCAAAAAGGCAACTGAATCAAGCCATAATTCACACTTCAAAATTTTTGCATACAACTCCTTCTCCCTCAGAGTCTGAAGCACAACTCTCAAACATTGCTCATGATCCTCCCGAGATCGGGAGTACACCAAGATGTCATCAATAAACACGATGATGAAAGAGTCAAGATAAGGCCGGAACACACTGTGCATCGAGTGCATAAAGGCTGTTGGGGCATTGGTCAGCCCAAATGACATAACAAGAAACTCATAATGACCATATTTGGTTCTGAAAACAGTTTACGGGTTGTCAGAGTCCCGAATCTTCAACTGATGATACCCAGATCTCAAGTCAATCTTAGAGAACACCCTGGCTCCCTGAAGCTGGTCAAACAGATCATCAATACGAGGCAAAGGATATCGGTTCTTCAGCGTAACCTTGTTCAGCTGCCGATAATGAATACACACGCGCATAGAACCATCCTTCTTCTTCACAAACAACATCGGGGCACCCCAAGGTGACACACTAGGCCGAATGAACCCCTTATCTAGGAGTTCCTGAAGTTGTTCTTTCAATTCCTTCAACTCCGCTGATTCCATATGATAAGGTGGAGTAGAAATAGGCCAAGCCTGGCTACAGATCAATACCAAAATCAATAATCCCTGTCAGGTGGCATGCCTGGCAGGTCTGCAGGGAACACGTCCGGAAAATCACGGACCATAGGAACAGAATCAACAGCAGGAGCCTCACCACTAACATCCCTCACAAAATCCAGATAAGATAAACATCCCTTCTCAACCATACAGTGAGCCTTCAGGTAAGAAATCACCCTGCTAGGCACATACTCAGTAGAACCTCTCCACTGAACCCTCGAAACTCCAGGCATAGCCAAGGTCATGGTCTTAGCGTGACAATCAAGAATAGAATGACATGGAGATAGCCAATCCATGCCCAGTATCACATCAAACTCAACCATGTTGAGTAACAGTAGGTCCACATGGGTCTCCAAACCCCCAATAGATATCACACACGACGATACACACGGTCTACAATAATAGTATCACCCACGGGAGTCGACACATGAACATACGTAACTAAAGACTCACGGGGAATATCCAGGAAACATGCGAAATAAGACGAGACATAAATATGTAGAACTAGGGTCAAATAGGGCTAAAGCATCTCGGTGACAGACCGATATAATACCTGTGATCACTGCATCGGAGGCCATAACATATGGTCTGGCTGGAAGTGCATAGATACAAGCCTGACCTCCGCCTGCTCAACCTCCCCCTCTAGGGCGGCCCCTCGCTGACTAACTCCCACCTCTAGCTGCCTGGGTGGGTGGTGAAGTAACTGGAGCTGAAGTTGAAGGCTGTCTCCTAGACTGAGATGGACCTCCAATAAAATGAGGGCACTGCCTCCTCATATGCCCAAACTCTCCACACTGATAACAACTTCCTGGTGCAACAGACGGCGACGGAAAGGAACCCCTGGAACCAGAATAACCACCCGAAGAACCATGCACGGAGGAACCATGAATAGATGGTTCTCTGGAGGAGCTCTGAGCTGGGAGTGAACTAAATAAAGAACGTCTCGGATGAGAACTGGGGGGACCTTGCCCCGATGATGCACCACCATAAGCTGGGTGAGCTGGCTATGTAGGCCTTCATGGGCGGCCTCTGCTCTGCTGAAACTGTCCTCTGAAAGGAGTACCACTGAAACTGCCAGATACCCGAGGCCTCTTGCCTCCCTCTCCTCTCGCTCCAGTCGGCGAACAAAATCAATATCCCGAGCAATATCAATGACCTGCTTGAAGGTAGCACCTGATACTTTCTCCCTAGTCATCAAAATACAGAGCTAGTAAGTGAGGCCATCCACGAACCTCCTAATCCTCTCTCCATCAGTAGGGACTAACTCAGTAGGATGACGAGCCAACTCAGAAAACCGCATCTCATACTGTGTCACTGATAGCTCTCCCTGACGCAACTGCTCAAACTGCCTATGTTGCTCCTCACGGTGAGACTGGGGAACATACTTCTCCAAGAAGATAGAGAACTGCTGCCAGGTGAGGAGTGCTTAGCCAACAGTCCTACGTCAAAAGACTCCCACCAAGTGAAAGCAGCACCAGAAAACTGAAATGTAGCAAATGAGACCCCACTGGTCTCTAGAATCCCAGCAGTACGAAGTATCTTCTGACACTTATCCAGAAAACCCTGGGCATCTTCACCCTCTGTGCCGCTGAATGTTGGAGGCTAAAGTCTACTAAACCTCTCCAGCCTCCGCTGCTCATCCTCTGGCATAGCTGGAACCACATAGCCCTAAATTGGAGAAACCGACTGGGCTGGAACTGCCCCCGGTGTCTGAAGGCCTTGTACAACCTGCTCAGGTGTCCGGGCAGCTGGAGTCTGAATGCCTCCCCCATGTCATGTTTGGCTTTCCATCCATACCCCATGACCCCTTGGACGCGCCCCGTAGCGTCCTAGTAAGCCTCCCAACGCCTAGCGCGACGGACGACCCCGTGGTATTGGCCGCTCCAAGTGACAAGCGCGCAGGTGCCTCTGTCGCCCCACTAATTTCCCTCGCTAGCGCCCAGCCGCAAGAAGCTACCAACAGCGCCGCGCGCGCAGACAATGCCGCGCGCGCAGATCGTGATGCCTGAGACAAAGTTGCTGCCAACGGACCTATTTCTACCTTTGTAGAAACCAAGTCCTTTTCTTTGTAAATATAGAGTAGCTTTATTTCATGTACTTTCATTATGTTTCTCTAGCGTAGTTTAGTCTACTCATGTAACGTTGGTTTATTTTTTTTAAGCATTATTAGGGGGTATATAACATTCAAAACTTTCAAGCAAGCAATTCTCTGTACTGGTGTCTCTACCCCTCGACACCGCATTCCATTCATTTTGTAATAGCTTTCATTATTGCAATCCAGCTTTCATCATTTCAAACATTGTTACTGTTCTCTCAATTGTTGGCAATGGTTTTCCCACACGGCACTGACAATCTAGTCTAGCGTGTGGCGGGGACCTCATTTGGCGGACAACAACCACCCTGACCTCGGTTGCTTAGCCTTACGTCGCCCTTCCAAAGAATCTCAGGAAGGCGCCGCGTAATAGTTGGTATCAGAGCTTAGGCTCGACATCGGACGAGGGAACCTACTGGCATCATCATCATTTCTGACCATGGTGAATCATGGGGACCGCATTGCGGCCCTTGAGGAGACGGTTGACGTACTACGAACCATTGTAGATACGGTACCGGAACTAAAAACCAACCTACTGGAAAGGTTGGATGACCTGGACCGCAGGATGGCCCAGGCCGAAGTTGACATCGGAAACATGAGCCGCGACTCTGAAGGAGACCGGCAAACGGTAGCTACTAAAGCAGCCGGAATTTTTGATAAATTAGAGGGCCTCCAACAGGAGCGCGCCGAGAATTTAGCCCACAGGGCACAAGACGCAGACAGGATGACTGCCATGCAGCAAACTATCGACAACTTGACAAACCAGCTCAACGTTGTCAATGCTGCTCTACAAGGCTTGCTTCGAGGCGGTGGAAATCAAATTGGGGGCGCAGTGAACCCCGCTCCCTTGGCACAAAAGCTGAAAATTCCTGAGCCAAAGTCATACACTGGGGCTAGGAATGCCAAAGAAGTGGAAAATTTCATTTTCGACATCGAGCAGTATTTCGATGCCGTGGGAGGCCTAGAAGAAGCTAAGAAGGTAGCACCTGCTGCCATGTATCTTCAGGGTGATGCTAGCTCCGGTGGCGAGTGAAGTACGAAGCCATCCAGGCCGGCGAAGATGATCTGGAGATATGGGCGGAGCTGAAGGCTGCCATACGCCTACAGTTCTTTCCTGAGAATGTTGAGTACAATGCAAGGAGGAAACTACGGGAGCTCCGCCAGACCAAATCAGTGCGGGACTACGGGCGAGAATTCTCTGCACTCATGCTGAACATCCGCGACATGGGGGACAAGGACAAACTCTTCACTTTTCTAGAAGGGTTGAAACCTTATGCCCGCATGGAGCTGCAAAGACAAAGGGTGGATCCCCTTCCCAAGGCAATCCAAGCAGCGGAATGCCTTGGGGACTACCAGATGGAGACTCAGAAGGATAGGCCGCAGGCGCCTGTCCGAGCAGGTTACAAAGGAGGCCAACCTACCAATGGTGGCCCCAGTAGAAGTGGGGGAGACCGGAGTGCAGGCAAAGCTAAGGCTCCCACCTCAAGAAGCAACAGTGCTGCATCAAACAACAATGACCAGGGAAGAAAACCACCCTCAGGGTGCCATCATTGCGGCGGGTCTCATTGGAATAATGAGTGCTCCCATGCACAGATGAATGCCCATAAAGCTTATGATGATAGGACAGATGATGAAACAGATGAGGATGAACAAACCGAAGCAGTCGGTGCGTTCAACGCCATTGTGGGTTCTATTTCTCAGGTATTTGCGGGAACCAGTGCTGGTATCCGCAAGAAGAAGAATCCCCGTCCAGTCGCCAAGAAGATGAATAAAAGGGCTCCTCCTAAGCAAGAGAGGACCTTGATGTTCGTTGAACTGAGGGTAAACGGAAAACCCATTCGAGCGATGATAGATACAGGTGCTACTCACAACTACCTGGCTTCAACTCAGGTGGAGCGTCTTGGGTTAGTTGTGGGAAAGGGCCGGGGTCATGTTAAGGCTATTAACTCACCCCCTCAGCCAGTGGGGGGAATAGCCAAAGGAGTACCGGTGAAGATGGGGCCTTATGAAGGAAAGTTCACTTTGCGAGTGGTAATCATAGACGATTTCGAGCTGATAGTGGGACTGGAATTCTTGAGGCAGACCAACACCATGCCCGTACCATATGCGGACATGCTTCTGATGATGGGAGTAAACGGGGCCACACCCTGTACTATCCCGTGCATATCCATGAAGATGGCCGCTGAGAACATCTCGGCCTTGCAGTTGAAAAAGGGAGTCAAGAGACATGAACCTACATTTTTGGCTACCCTATGCATTGAAGAGGTAGAACGCTCATCGGGTCCACTTCCTACGCCCGTAAAGGAGCTACTACTGGAATTTGAAGATGTCATGCCATAGGAAATGCCGAAGCGACTTTCGCCTAGGCGCACTGTGGACCATGAGATTGAGTTGGTGCCGGGTGCGAAGCCACCTTCCCGGGCACCTTACAGAATGTCACAACCCAAACTCACCGAGCTTCGGAGACAATTGACGGAAATTCTAGACACAAGGATCATTGAACCCTCCAAATCCCCATACGGGTCCCCTGTGCTTTTCCAGAAGAAACATGATGGTAGTTTATGCCTCTGCGTGGATTATCGGGCATTGAACAAAATTACTATGAAGAACAAGTACCCTATTCCACT
>ML281522.1:0-15153 GCA_005239495.1 Nicotiana undulata
TATGTGGACCAAAGAAAACAGCACATGTGGAGGTAAAGATACACGGAGGCACGGGATAAAAGATATACGGTTAGTATACTCTTTCATATAATAGTCACGAGAAAGAGACATGATTGAAATGAATCTAGACAAAGCAACAGGCAGGTACGAGATTAACTCAACAGGCACAGAATTGATTTATCAACCACGAGTATATCAGCCACGGGAAACCTAATGAAGAAGAAGAGACACGGTCATGACGAATCTATACACAATAATGGGCAGATTCGAGGATCAACAGTTAATGTCATATACGTTGTAACTCCTAAAATAACAGTTAAGATTCACCATTGTAACGCCTCATTAATGTAATAATTAGTCATTTATGAGCCATCATTACTGGAATCCAAACGTTGTACTAGGAGAATCTCCCTATAAAAGGGGAGAAAATGTAACAAACAGGACATCTGAATTCTCGAATACAAACTATTTTACTTCTCGCATATTGTTATCAATCTATTGTTCCTTTACTTATTATTTCATTCTCTTTTCGATTATCAGTAACCCGAGTTTATCAGCTTTGGTCAAAGGATAATATTCTTTGGTTAAACAATATCGTCTATATTCACTTCATTATGCTTGAATCTGCCTATTCCTATTAATTTCCTTTATTTGCCCTAAATTAGGGTTTCAGATCTTTTTCTAGTTCGATTCTTTGTTGTTTTTTGAATAATCTTCTGTCTCTGTTCATTGTACACCATATGTGATTATTGTGTCCTTGTTTCTCTGTTAATTTTATGGCTTACCCAAATTAGGGTTTCAGATATGTAATTGAACCAAATCTGTTCGATTTTGGTTTTCTTTCTGAATATTCTCCTGTCTACGTTCATTGTATGCATTATGTATCTTATTTTACTGCCGATTTGAAGGTTTACCTAAAATCAGGGTTTGAAATCTTTTACTGAGACTTTTACTCTTTCCTTTGGCGTATGGTACTGATATTTTTCTTATTCTGTTTAATCTACCATGTTTCCATTATTTCTTTACCTTATTTGCCTTGAAGCTGATTATTAATTGATATTTTCCTTATTTTTGTTACTCGCCTGATTACATGTTGTTATGCCCTGTTAATTGACTAAATTCTGACTTCAATTGGTTTTATGATTAATTTCTTTCCTTATTTGATTCACCTAATTGAACATTATTTAAGCCCTTCTCCCCTTTCCCTTTAGACGGACTCGTACTCTACGACTCTCACTAAAACTTAGCTTTCTTATTTTGATTCTATGCTCGTTTGTTTCTTGTCTAGGTCGGTTGAAAGCCAAGGCCAAGTGATTCTGGACTTAACTATTGTGGTGTACTTACTTGCTTTCCTGCCTAACTGGTAAGCCCTAATTCCATGTCCTTTCATTCTCCATGTTTTCATAATATGTGTTGTTCGACCAACATGTTTAAATTCGGAGTATGATTCTACCCCTTTGTATGATCCTATGATTTAATCTAGTCCCATAAGTGACACTGTTAATTGGTCATACTTTGAATAATATGAATCCTCCTACAAGTTGGCTTAATGTTTAACTTGTCCATGCAAACTGTTTGTTAATCCTGCACCTATTTTGAACTTTGCATTCCTTAAGATACTATCAGCATGCAATTAGTTAACTTATCCTAACTTTGCAGACATATATTGTTACTTAATTCACATGCCCTTGTCAATTGATTTGCTAACATGTTTTGCCTACTTGTTTATGTGATTAAACAATGGTTGTCCCAAATGTCATCATGCTCACTTAGTATAATTAGGTATCTTGTCTGGATAAACCTATTTGAAACTATGTACTTTACAAACCTTCCTTGTTTTGCTCAATGCAATTCTATGTTCTGAACTTTGCTTCTTCAGAAATCAGCACTGTTTTAAAATCTGTCCCTACTTCCTTTTGTTGTCACTCTTTTAAAACTTCCACTCTTAGTCCCTTAGGTTCTATCCTCAACCACCCCAGTGTGGGCACTGCTCAGGGTCCATGTGAGACTCATGTGAACTCTGACGCACTGGGAATTGGTTCCCAATCTCTGTTTAAGCATTTCTGAATATGGGGTTATGGTGTGAGCATTGGACTGGGTCCCTGAGGCCCTTGGGAGCTTTGACACACTGGAAACCTAGTTCTATATGTGTTATGGGTGAATCACTCGTATTTGGCTATGTTGTACCTATGAAATTAGCCTCAAAGTTGATTGATTTAAGGCTTGGTTCCCAGGTTTATTTGGGCCTAATGAAGGTTCCCTATAGTTTATTTTATTACTATTATGTAATTTATTCATTACTATGGCCTGTAATAATTTTGTAATGAACAGATTCTGGGGTATATAGTAAAATTGGGAAGGGCCTTAATTTTCTTTGGGCCATTCGGGTAGAAGTCCTGCCAATAGGGCTTCATTTGTTATGTTAATACTATTTTACCTCATCTTTCTTTAAAATCGTATGAGTGCTCTACTATGCTTGCATATTAGAAATCCTATCTATAAGATTAAAATTGCATATTAGAAATTCTGCGTATAGGTTGCATTAACTTGTCCAACAAACATGTGTTAGCATTCATGCCTATAGGACCTCAATGTTTGATTTAATTATTTTTCTGGCAAAGCGTACAATTTTTGCATGTATTACTGCTCAATAGATGTCATGCCTATACGATCTAAATCAATTCAATAATAGATACCATGCCTATAGGACTAAAACCAGTTTCAAACCTGGAAATCATGCCTATAGGACTTAAGTCAGTACAGTAATTAGAAATCATGCCTATAAGGTTAAAATCAGTTCGACGTTAGATATCATGCCTATATGATTCTATTAATTGGTTCTGAATATAATATCCATTGTCAGTAACTTAGACATTATGCCTATAGGACTTAATAATAATCCCGGATTTGTAATTGTGACACATTATAGCCTGAAATGCCCAGATATTACTGAATAAAATCAGTAGGTAAACAATAGGTCTTGGCACTCGCCTTAATGAAACTACTTCTATAAATCACTGGTTTGGTATATTGGTCTCCTCTCATAGATATCCTGCCTATAGGACTTTAAGATTAATAAAGCATGTCAATCAATTGCGTGCATTTGTTGTTTATATGTGGAGGTCAATATGAGCCCATATCTGCTTTTATTTGAAAGTCCTAATTGTTTTTGTTTGTCGCCTAGTCTTTTACATTTTTAAGCAACTGAGGCTTAGTCTAGAACTATCCCAAATAGAGGTCCTAATACCTCCAAGGCCATAGGTAAGGGACGGGTAGTGCACGCATAGAAAACGAACTAGAATCAACTAGAGCGCTTTAGGTAACAACTTAAAGATAGTAATCGGGTAGTAGGAGATGATAGTCCGTGCGCCAAATCCCATGAGTAACACCCCGACTTGAGGGAGTCACAAAGTATTGCACGTGGTGATCCTATAGGCTAATAAACTTAGGACCCCCATCCCTATTAATTAGCTTTCTTTACTTTTCCTTAGATTAATTCGCTTAATTTAAGGTCAGCCGGGACCACCTTTGTGGACCTCGAGGGGCGCCTAACACCTTCCCCTCAAGGTAATTTGAGCCCTTACCCGATCTCTGGTGACGTAAACTGGTAATATGAGTTATCTGCTACTAGGTGACCTAACACACCTTAATCTGTTAGGTGGCGACACTCTCAATTCCATTTCCTTACCCTCTCAAAAGGAGTTGTCCCAAAAATGTCGAAACCCGATTTTGCGAGAAAAAGGGGGCGCGACAGTGCTAAGTCCCATGCTAGGAGAAGGCAATGCTTAGACTTATGCAGATAGGGAGGCAGGGCTAGCCTCATGCAAAAATTGAGACAAAGCTTAGTCTCATGCAAAGAGAAGGCAATGCTTAACCTTATGCAAATGGGAGGCAGGGCTTAGCCTCATGCAAAAATTGAGACATAGCTTAGTCTCATGCAAAGAGAAGGCAATGCTTAGCCTTATGTAGATAGGGAGGCAGGTCTTAGCCTCATGCAAAAAATTTTAGACAGAGCTTAGTCTCATACAAAGAGAAGGCAATGCTTAGCCTTATGTAGATACAGAGGCAGGGCTTAGCCTCATGCAAAAATTGGGACAGAGCTTAGTCTCATGCAAAGAGAAGGCAATGCTTAGCCTTATGCAAATGGGAGGCAGGGCTTAGCCTCATGCAAAAATTGGGACAGAGCTTAGTCTCATGCAAAGAGAAGGCAATGCTTAGCCTTATGCAAATGGGAGGCAGGGCTTAGCCTTATGCAAAAATTGAGACAGAGCTTAGTCCCATGCAAAGAGAAGGAAATGCTTAGCCTTATGAAAATGGGAGGCAGGGCTTACCCTCATGCGGGAATTGAGACATAGCTTAGTCTCATGCAAAGGTAAGGCAATGCTTAGCTATGCAAATGGGAGGCAGGGCTTAGCCTCATGCAGGAATTGAGACAGAGCTTAGTCTCATGCGGATGTAAGGTAATGCTTAGCCTTATGCAAATGGGGAGGCATGACTTAGCCTCATGCAAATGTAGGAGTAAGAGTGAAGTATTCTTAGCTAGCAATGTATTTTATGCATAGAAATAGTGTTGTTGTGACGACGCTTATGGTGATGACCTATTACCGCATCCAAAGAAAATTTGTGAGTTTTGAGGGGGAGGTTGGTTCGTGCCTTTGTCTGCTTGCTCTGCTCCACTCTGCCCGAGGGTCTTGTTTAAGTTACCATGGGTAGCATTTGGCTAAAATTTAAAGTTACTTTTCAAAAGTATGCGTGTATAGTTTTCAAAGACATAGTAATATGCAAATTAGAAATCAGTTAGATAAACTAGTAACAGTGACATTATAAGAGACATCGCAACTTTCTTTGCCATAGAATTTTGAGGGTCCTCCTCAAATTCTGCCCCAGTTTCTCATTGCAGGAAAAATAGAATTTTATTGAATTGTGCCCGAACCCACAGGGCTGCCTACGTATCCTATCTTAAACGGGAATCAGGTCAAGTGTAGTTCAATTACATTATATGAAGAAAAATAGATAGTTTACACGTAGTATCTTTTGACTGCATCTGAATTGATAGGCTTTGGCCATATTTCTCCATCTATTTCTACGAGTATGAGTGCTCCTCCTGTCAATACTCTGTGAACCATGTAAGGACCCTGCCAATTGGGTGAGAATTTTCCTTTGGCTTCATCTTAATCTGGAAAGATCCGTTTCAACACCAGCTGCCCCAGTGTGAACTGCCTTGGTTTGTCCCTTTTGTTGAAAGCTCTGGACATTCTATTCTGATAAAGCTGACCATGACACATTGCGTTAATCCTTTTTCCATCTATAAGGGCTAATTGCTCATAACGGTTCCTTATCCATTCTGCGTCACTGATTTCAGCTTCTTATATGATTCTCAATTTCTACCTCGGCGGGAATGACAGCTTCGATACCATAAACCAACAAATAGGGAGTTGCCCCGGTCGATGTACAGACTGTGGTACGGTATCCCAGTAAGGCAAATGGTAATTTCTCGTGCCATTGTTTGTGATTCTCTACCATTTTCCTTAGTATCTTCTTGATGTTCTTGTTGGCAGCCTCTACGACTCCATTCATTTGAGGCATGTATGCTGTGGAATTCTTGTGCTTGATTTTGAAAGTTTCACACATGGCTTTCATCAGATCACTGTTGAGATTGGCGGCACTGCCGGTGATGATGGACTCTGGAACCCCGAATCAACAAACAATACGACCCCTGACGAAATCTGCGACGACTTTCTTGGTTACAGCTTTGTAGGACGCAACTTCAACCCATTTAGTGAAGTAATCGATGGCCACTAAAATGAACTTGTGCCCGTTCGAAGTAGTGAGTTCGATTGGACCAATGACATTCATTCCCCAAGTGGCAAAAGGCCAAGGTGCGCTTGTTGCATTGAGTTCGTTTGGCGGCACCCGTATCATGTTTGCATGTATCTGGCATTGGTGGCATTTCTGGACATATCAGATGCAATCTGTTTCCATAGTCATCCAAAAGTATCCGGCCCTGAGTATCTTCTTGGATAAGACAAAGTCGTTCATACGTGGGCCGCAGGTTCCAACATGTATTTCCTCGAGCAATTTGGAAGCCTCTTTGGCGTCAACACTCCTTAATAGTCCTAGATCGGAAGTTCTTCTATACAGAATTCCTCCGCTTTGGAAGAAGTGAGTGGACAATCTCCGAAGTGTGCGCTTCTGAGTATGGTTTGCATGCTCCGGGTATTCTCCTTTTGCCAAATATTCTTTGTCGTGAAACCATGGATGTCCATCTGTCTCTTCTTTGACATGAGCACAGTATGCCGGTTGATTATGGATTCTCACCGGAATGGGGTCAATGAAATTCTTGTCCGGATATTGTATCATTGAGGATAGGGTGGCCAATGCGTCTGCAAATTCATTATGAATTCTGAGGACATGCCGGAATTCTATCTTTGTGAACTTGGATAGTGTATTCACAAATACACGCGAACAAAAATACAGCTTAACGGTGTATTCAAATGCACTCAAATACAACAAATTGTCCAAAACTAACTACGAATCGTAAGCACATAAAGTATAGCTACAAATTATTAAAAGCTCTTAAAAGATAGTCATTTTTAGAAGTTACCTGTACCATAATATAGGGTAAATCCGGCTTTCCCCCCTAAATAAATAGAACTATATGGCAAATTGTGAATACTAGTGTGGGTGAGTCGGTGACGCAGCTCTGGGCCGCTTAAACTGGATCACCCATGTCGTTGTCTTTAAAAATCTCCCAATTTCTAAAATTTCTATTTTCCCCAATATAGACAGAAAAGTTCGGAGCTACCAGATCTCGACACGTGTATATTACGCAACTAATCGGATGCAAACCTATTTATATTCCAGTCTTTTATTCCTTCTCATTTCCGCTCTTCTTCTATCCTTTCAATCTCTCTCTCCGCCGCTCCGTTCACTTCAAACCCTTCACCGGCGTTCGAAAACCCTAGGCCCTAATTTCCCCCATGTTCTATCAATCGGTTAGGGTTTAGCTCCGTTAGATCGTTATTTATTCTTATCCGTCATTTTATCTGATAAAAGTTAGATTCGGAGGAATGGCGAGTTCAACTACGAGCAATGTTTACATCCACGTCATCGAAGATGTCATCAGCAAGGTCCGTGATGAGTTCATCAACAACGGTGGTCCCGGAGAGAGTATCCTCAACGAGCTCCAAGGAGTAATTTCTCTTTTCTTTTTCGATCGAATTTTTCATTAATTAGCAAATTAATGACGCGATTTATGAAATTTGTTGTGTTTCTAGGGTTTTAATTTTGCTGAATGCAGATTAGTTACTATTCTAGTGGGTTTTTGTTGGTTGATCTGATTAGTAATTGGGTCTTTTTCTGGATCCAATTAGGTGAATTTAATGGTTTTAAGTTTGATAATTTATGGCAATTTTTCAGTTGTGGGAGATGAAAATGATGCATGCTGAGGCTATATTGGGTACAACAGAGAGGAATCCAGCTCCGAAAGGGACAGGACCAATAACAACCCCTGTTCATGACCTTAATGTGCCTTATGAAGGCACTGAGGAGTATGAAACTCCCACTGCCGATATACTATTTCCTCCCGTGAGTACCAATTTTACTAGCTATTTAAAAGCAAGCAACTCATGGGTTCATAAATTTACACATGTATATTCTCCACTTGCAGACTCCATTGCAGACTCCGTTGCCTGGTACCGCCCAGACACCGCTACCTGGAACAGCGCAGACGCCTCTCCCGGGAACTGCCCAAACACCTCTTCCTGGAACAGCAGATAGCAGCTCAATGTATAATATTCCTACAGGTGGCAGTACTCCCTTTACACCTAATGAGTACTCCTCTTTGAATGATACTGGTGGTGCAACTGAGATGAAAGGTGGTCCAGGGAGACCTAGTCCATTTATGGTAGGCATTTTAACTATCTCCTTGTTGTATTCTGTATAAAGGAAATATGAATTTGTTTTTTAAGATTTATGTTTGCCATACCACATTTAGTTTTTCTAATATGATGATTTGATGACCTTTCCTTTTTTCTGTTGCTGCAAGTATTTTGGTTTCCAGATAAGTATGGTATTGAAAATGTTTGCTTTGACTTGTGCAGCAACCACCCTCCCCTTGGTTGAATCAAAGGCCTCCCCTTGATGTTAATGTTGGTGAGGAAAATATTTGAATATATTCCATGGAAGCAAAGCATTTTGATGCATTACGTATATTAAATGTTAGTTGCCTTCCTCCTGCTGCAGCTTACGTCGAAGGACGAGAAGAAGTTGATCGCGGAGCTTCTCAGCAACCCATGACTCAGGTGAAATGTTATGCGTCTATATACTTGCTAAAGAAAGAAAAGCCACATGACGTCTTTGTTCTTGTTTGTGTCACATGATGTTCTTGTTTTTCACACACATTATATATTATGTATACTAATATTGAATTTTACACCTGCAACATTTCCTCACAAGTAGACGTGCAGCAAGAGCAACTAAAAGCAATGTAGTCCACTCTGTTTCGGCATGCCATTCTCATAGGTTAAAGATAATCCTTCTTTCACTGGAAACTCCCAAACTGATTTTGTAACATTTTGTGGAATCTGTACAGTTACTTATCTTGGGAGTTCCAAATTGCATTCTTTAATTCAGCAAAGCAATTTTTTTCCCTTTAAAATCCCGATATCATACCTGAACCGACTATAGATATAGCGTGTGTATCCTTCCTATAATTTATTTATTTTTATGTATTGCATTTCTTTACTGCTGTTTACCGTGCTTACGTGAGCCGAGGGTCTTTCGGAAACAGTCTCTCTACCGGCACACGGTAGGGTAGTGTCTGTGTGAACACTACCCTCCCCTGACCCCACTTATGGGAATATATTGGGTCTGTTGTTGTTGTTGTACAATTACTTATCTTAGGAGTTCAGAAAGGATCCTTGCCCTTCTCATGTAGCCCTTTTCACTCTTCTTTTTAGGAAGCGTTCTTAGCTTTTGTCACTGTAATAACTATAAGGTGGTGAGGAACATGAGGTTGTTTAGCTGCTGACTGGGCTTGCATAACTTTTAGTTAGAATTATATTTATCTGCCTTGTTTTATTGCTTTTATTGGTCTCAAAGCAAAAATTAGTAATTTCGCTAGGTAGTAAATGCATTGCTGCCTAAATACATAATTTTAAATCAGAATGTCGCTGTCTATTGAACACATATTTTATGCTCTTTAGAGTGGGGAAGAGGAGGTAGGTGTCTGATGCTTTGTCTGCATAATTTTGAGTTTATATCATCATGTTGGATGCAATTGAGTATTATGTATATAGCTCTAGGGAAGGAAATATTCGAGTTTGATTTGAATCTAGCAATTCTCAACCCTCATGTATACCAAGCAACACGTCTATTTATGTATTATGTCAATTTCCTGTACCATTGTACCATTGAATTTGCCCTTTCCCTTGGCTTTGTGCATAACATACTGCCTCTACAGAACATGTTAACTTTGGTTCAGAGTTGGTGTTGATGTCAGCTAAATTGCAGGACTTCTTTATGACGGCTGCTGGAAAGAGGAAAAGGGAAGATTTTGCATCTCAATTTAACAATGGGGGATACATACCTCAACAGGATGGTGCTGCAGACTCAATATATGACATCATGAAGGCAGGGCTTTGTTTATTCACTGAATGAGATACTTATATATACTTCAAACCTATGATATTAACTCTTGGATAACTAAAGCAAACAAGAACTGTGATCATATGAGAACTATCGCTGGAGTGAGCATTTGTCTGAGGGAATTAAAGAGGGGCCAAGGTTATTTAAATGTAGGCGGGAAGAACTTGTACTTGTATGGTTAAACAATGTAACACTGAACAACCACCGGTAATTCTTTGTTATCGTGGTTGAGGGAGTCTTTTCACACTACTAAGTCAAGAGTTCAAGGCTGGTACAACTGGACAAAAATGTAACATTGTATAACCCAAAATGTTTAAATATAAGCTCCTACGAATGGGTAAAACTTGTGATTTTGCACATCAAGCTTTGCTATATTCTCTAGAGGTTCTGTTATCTCTTGGTTGCTATGATGTCTTGAATTCGTCAAAATGTTCCAATCAATCAACTCGGCCTCAAATCCAAACTAGCTTGGATCTGGTGTATGTATCCGTTGTAACCACTGTATTCTATCTGGCCTAATCATTCCACTGTAGGTGATTTCCTCCATTTCCCTAAGTTTTGGTGGATAGAGTCACCCGGTACCTATGTTGGTGGGAGGTAGGAGGTATCTGGTCGATAGTCAAGGTGCATGCAATGCTGGGCCGGACTTATCTCTAATTAGAGTGTAGCAACAATGAAACCTTGCAGAAATGCAGGGTAAGGCTGCGTACAATAGACCCTTGTGGTCCGGCCCTTTCCCGGACGCCGCACATAGCGGGAGCTTAGTGCACCGGGCTGCCCTTTTTAGTATTGTCTATATCTGAGTGTTGCTTCCATTTTGTTCTTTACTTAGCTATTGATTTCAACAAAATTGTAGGTTTCTTAGAACAGCAATTTACCATGTATCACAGAAGACATTGCTCATTTTATTATCTATACATGCTTGCACCCTCTGTAGAATATGATATCCAATCTTTTACCTATACAAAAAATACTCAATCTTGTATGAGCACACATTCACTTTTAAATACTAGGTGAAATATGTTTTATATCCATGGATGTAAAAACCTCCGCTTTTCCTGCTTTTCATCCCTGCTTCTCATTTGGGTTAGGTTGGGGGTGGGAAGAGAAAGCAGGTTGGTTACTTGGTCGATATCACGAGTCATTTCTTGGAAGATTTACTCCTACAAGGAGAACAGAGTGGAGTTGCTGACACTGTTAAGAATAGAGCTCTTGGTGTGGAATTTCAAAATTAGAGGATTAGCTTAGTGGTGCCCTACTTGTCTGATTAGTTGCACTGCAACCCATGATACCCTTTGAATTATGTTTCTATTTTCCAAATTAAAATTCCAAGATGTACTGGTTTGTCCTATACAGGATGGTGAAGGCAGCAATATTCAGCTTGAGTTGGTGACGTCTATCCAGGCTGCTGCTTCTAGAATTCCTCAAGTTGATGGTCCAACTGACCATTATGACGAAGCGCTTTCGACACCCAATGTAAGTTTTTCTTCTTTTATGCTTAAGTTGCTTCGATACGGCAATTTAGGTGCCACACGCGTGTCGACACGACACTAGTATGGGTATGGGTATGAGATCTTTACTGGATTTGGCTGAACAATTTCGGGTACTTAGACCACGACGGACAAAAAAATTCGAGACGAGATACAATTTGATTCCCAAAATTAGAACCAAAACTAGGGTAAATTTGAAGAAAATAGCTTTAGGAAATCAATCCTTTACTTTTCTACAACTGGAGAATAAAAAAGAACTAACACTTTACAAGCTATACGCAAGTATTCCACAAAATTTCTCATAATTTAGAGATATTTTATACTTCTATTTTTTTGAATTACTTTTAGCCGCAATCCCGCACGCGTATCCGTACTAGGATCCGTATCCTCGAATCTTAGAATTTACATCTTGAAAGATTCGACCTCTAGATCTGCACCCGTATCGAACACCCGCACCCGTGTCCAAGCAACTTAGCTTTTATGTATCATCATCATCCAAAGTCATATTCACTTGCTATACAAAGATCATGTGTTTGTCCTATTTATTCAAGCATAGTTACCCTCTTGATTGCACATGCAGCACTTTAATTGCAGTTTTCATTTATGTGCTATGTATCTGTTTTTGCTTTCGTTGTGGCATTTTAATTTTTTGGGTGCCTTGAAAGTTTCCTGCAACACATAATGAATTTCAAATGCTTTTGAGTTTTGAACTGTGCTCGGATCCTTCAAAATCTCTGTTGTACTCGTATCGATCTGACACTATTTGGGTGTGGGATCCGAACTAGATTTGGTCACCTAACTTGGGCGGTTTGACGCTGGCCAAGAAGTATAGGTTAATTGGATACTTGGTTTGATTTAGGGATTGTCACACTCACACACACCCATACTTATATGTCGTAATATACATTTATTAGTGATATCCCAACGCCCACACCCTTACCTGTACTTATCCATGTCCCCGAATCCTAAAATTTATGTGATGAAGAATCTGACCTAGACGTACAGCTGTATCGGATACTGCACCTGTATCCTTGCAACACAGGTTTTAAAGGTATTTTCAGTGCTTAAGGGTGTACATGTGGACAAAGGGCTTATTTCAATGAGATACAGATAACATATGCATGTTTTTCTTTTGAATAAAATAACATATGCATGTATTTGGATTGGGTAGCATTGAATCAGTGTTCTACTGAATAAGGCATGCTTGGGTTGGTTTGGAGCTGCCCCAAGACACTGCAGACCTTACTTATAATGCGATTACTTTCACCAAGTGTCCCTTTTAAGGGCTGATGGTCAACTTTTGTCCCTGCTTTCAAAGTGGTGCAATATAGATCCAGCAGGAGAAATCCAGCAAAACTTCTTCTTCTTCCTCCTTCCTCACTGATTTTGGATGAAAATTACATGGTTGTATAGAACTTTAGATATGAATTTTCAGCAGACGACCTTACTCATAAAATGGGACCTTGTTATCTCTGCTTGATTTGCCCATCCAAACTACCTGACCCATTATGGTTGAAGGCCAAAATTTCTATATCTAAGAATTCAAGCCAATGTAAATTAATGCTGTTTTCTTTTACTTGTAAAAAAGTGAAATAAACTAATTTTGTTTTCATAAGAGCAGCATGGCCTGATCCATTATGGTTGACCTTATTTCCGTTTAGTTTGACCAGGACAAAACCTTCGTTTTCCTTCAATGGCGAAGCCCACTATATCAGAAAGCAATTCTATTATTAAAGGGTAGTCAGAATTTAATGTGCAATCTCATACCGTTTCATATTTTCCTACTATTTTCTTAAACAGTCAATTATAACAAATTATGGAAACTCTTCTCTCTTAACCTACGTGAAGAGTCACCTGGTTATACAACTTATGATGAAGTGAGTAAATAAATAGCTAATGCTACTCTATTCTACTTTTGACTGAGATATGTTATCTTTTTCCCGAATAATTAGCTGCCGCATCCATTCCTAGATTCTGTCCTCAGTTCTGGACTATGATCAACTAATAGGTAGAAGTGTCGCTTAGTGTGCATGTTTCTCTCTGTTTTACTATTGTGCCTGTCCTATAATGTATAATGCTTGAGGAAGCTTTCTAGCTCTTTTATTGGAGTGAAGATGAGAGCTTTTTTTATTCTCTTCTCCTTGTCACATTTATTTGACAAACATGAAATCTGATAGCTTTCGAATGGTATTCTAGTAACCTTATTTGTTATTTTCCAACTTGAAGATCTATGGTTATCAAGGGGTGGTCAATGAAGACTATAATATAGTCAACACACCAGCACCAAATGGTAATTTTCTCAGCTACATAGTCTTTATGGCTATAACTTATCCTCCTTCTGATGCTGCTATAACCTCTTCTTTTCATCCTTTAGATATGCAAGCGCCTACTCCTGCTCCCGTCCTTCAGAATGATGATGTTGATGATGATGATGAGCCCTTGAACGAAAACGATGACGACGATTTTGATGATGTGGACCAAGGGGAGGATCTAAACACAGCGCATCTAGTTTTGGCTCAGTTTGACAAGGTTAAAATAAGATTTTGTATGCCCCATTCTGTTGTTTATCATGAAAAACAAAAGTGTCGTATCAGTCTTGATGTGCTACAAAGCTGACTTGATACAAGCTTCTGTAGGTGACACGTACAAAGAGCAGGTGGAAATGCACCCTTAAGGATGGCATAATGCACATAAATAATAAAGACATTCTTTTCAATAAGGTTGGATTTAGAACCTTTTGTTCTGATTTGCATTTTATTTTCTTTGGTAAAAAGGTCCTTTTATCCCTGAGTTGATCTATTTGGTTCATTGGTTACTTGTCCAGGCAACTGGAGAGTTTGACTTCTGAGGCA
The DNA here is from genome assembly GCA_005239495.1 of Nicotiana undulata. Taxonomy (NCBI): domain Eukaryota; kingdom Viridiplantae; phylum Streptophyta; class Magnoliopsida; order Solanales; family Solanaceae; genus Nicotiana; species Nicotiana undulata. The sequence continues at coordinate 13,991 of ML281522.1, forward strand.
GTTGAATGAAAACCTGGTTTGGCAGTAAAGGAGCTCAAATTGAAGAACCAATCAAGCTGATTACTTATTTTGTTGTTGGCATTTTAGTGAAAGTTAAAACTTGAGGAGACTTAAGTTGCTTAATGCTCATTGCTAGAGAAGTTTTTTGGTTGGCCGAGTGTATATATATAGTAAGAGAGCTGCTGCTTGGCCATATGGATTACTTGTTGAGCTTTTGAACTTTATCTGAGAGGAATGTATAATTTTCCTGTGTTGTACGCCTTTGGGACATTTTGGCTTTAATCTAATACAGTGGTGTCTCTCTTTCTCTTGTCTGTTATTTTAGCTGAATTGTGCTCATGATACCTCTAGGATAGTTCCATGAACTGTGTACTTCTTGGATCAGTCATGCCAATATATTCCCAATTTGCATGTGTTGTGACATGTGACCTATGACAATTGAGTGTAATTGCAGTTCTTACTGGTGTTTTGGAGGAAGGTTAGGTTTCGATGAAGTGTAATGTTCTTCATTCATCTATTAGGACATAGTTTGTTACCTTATTATACATTTCTTACCCCGGTGTTAGCAAATGAAAAAATCAAAATAGGTCAAGCCTTTAGCCTGTTGCTATTTTTATCGGAAAAAGTTTGTTCACACTTACATACTTACATTACGTCTCTTTACTGCACATGCACCTCTAATTATATAGTTAATCGACACAGATTATAATCTCAATTTATCATGTAATCGTAAATTGACGTGGCTTAGTGTAGACATTGATTACTATATCCCCGTGTAGCCATCTGGCTGTGCATTAATGGACCTCGCTTTCCTTTTGACTTTGATTTATTTATATTTAAGTGAGTAGATAACGAAAATCCATGTGGAAGGCAGTAATTTGCAGCACTGGTGAAGATTGGTTACCAGGGGGAGAAGAAATGAAACGAAAACGAAGAGGAATTCACCGTATAAGATGCTAGTATTTCTTTTATAGGTAAGATATTACAAATTTGCCCCCACATTTTTATCAAGAAATGGTCATCCATTTGGTTTCCAAAACATGTTAACTTTGTTTCCTCTCAAACTGTTAGGAAGCGAAGAAAGACCTTTGCACCTAAAAATAGTTGGCATGATTTACACAATATCAAATGAAAACAATATATATATATATATATATTGTTTT